>JADBJO010013462.1:0-15000 GCA_016801955.1 Conus betulinus | reverse complement strand
CACCTTCGTTTTAATTCATTTTTTTTTTTTAATCTGAATGTGTTAGCGTGCATTACACCCTCAAACGCTGGCGAGTTGACAGCAGCCTATTTGGACAACAGCCCTGTCAGTTACATGTGTATCATTAGACGAAACCCACACAAATCTGGAAAGTGGGTTCTCTCCCCAAATTTCACTCCTTTCATTCTGTGGTCCATGACTTTGTTGAAGTCTACATTTCTTTGTTTGGTTGTTTTGTGTGTCTTTGTGTGTCTACATTTCTCTGTTTTCGTTTGGCTTGGTTTTGTTTCTTTGTTTACAATATGCATCAAATCTTTGGTTGAGATGTGATTTGTGATTCTTGTGTGTGTGATCTCAAACATGTTTTTGAGATGTTAGTCTGGGTTTGTTTCTGTGTTTTATTTAATGAGTATTTTCTGTATGATAGTGTCTGTCTGTTCATCAGTCCATTTTCATTATTGGTATACTTGCTATGTGGTAGAGTCCGCTTGCTCTGTTATGATTATGTATTTATTTATATTCTATGTATGAAAGGTTCTGTTTATTTGCTCGTGTGATTATTTGATCTATCGACAGCTTGTCTCCGGTCGGCCTAACCATCTGGAAAAGCGCCGTATGATTTGTTACCAGTTTTCCTCAGCATGACTGACGCTGATGGATTGAGGATGTGAATGAGGGACTGTGAAGCCGCCACGGTCCATTTGTTCCAAGCCTTGGTGACAGGGCCATAGCAAACACCGTATCAGGGCCATAGCAAATACCGTATCATTGCCATAGCCAAACACCGTATCAGGGCCATAGCAACACCGCATCAGGGCCATAGCAACACCGCATCCATCAGGCCATAGCAAACACCGTATCAGCAGGGCCATAGCAACAAACACCTAGCACCCCATCATGGCCAGACAAACACCGTATCAGGGCCATAGCAAACAACCGTATCAGGGCACATCAGCAAACACCCGTATCAGGCCATAGCAAACATCACCGTAGGGCATCAGCCATGGGCAAAAGCTGTGTGAGTCTACTGTCGTAGCCTGGCCTAATGGCCGAGCAAGCTGACACAGCTTGAAGGACACTCGGGCAAAGCGCACACCTTAAAGGTCAAGTGGCACCTGTGATCGGCTCACGCCTCCGATTCTTAACATTGATCCAACCGCATATTTTATTGGATTCAACTTTGGACCACACACGGGTAAAACACACAAAATTCTGCTCAAAAGGTGTACGTACTTTTTTTTCAGAAATTTGCTGACAAACAGACAGACAGACAACAGGTAAAAACGTAACCCCTTTGAACACACACACACACACACACACACACACCACACACACCACAGAGAGAGAGAGTAAAAGCCCAGTCTCCGGCTTAGCGTCGTTCCGTCCACGATCACCTAAAATGTTTGTTTCAAACATGTATTCATTCCGGGCTAGACGTCAAACAAGAAGTCGTAGTGCCAATGATGCAGGCCTACTTCTTTTGAGAAGCCTATAGTTTACTGTTTGACTGTGGGTGTCGCAACCCCCCCCCTACCCCTCCCCCCCCCCCCCCCCCCGCCGCCCCTCCCCCCCCCCACCTCCCCCTGCGCTTCCCCCTCCCCGTAGTAGTCCCTACAACATAAATGGAAGCAGACTGTTTGTCGATATTCGATATTCCATGTACACAACGCTCTCTTTCATGAGCTATCGTCGTGTCGATTGGTGTAGAGAACAGCAGGCACGCCGCGCTATGGCGATTACGAGATCGCAGCTATTCTAATAAGTTTAGTTGTAGGCTTACCCCCCCCTCCCCCCCCCCCCCCCCTCATTTTTTTTTTTCCAAATGGCGCACCATGTCACCATAGCAACAACATATTCGATTGCGGGCCCTTTCGAATAGGCAAGAGCGTTCACTCAACATCTCAAAAGTTTCAATTGTTTGACATTAGAAGCTTTTGTTCTAACGGAGAAAAAAGGGGTAAGGAGGAAAGCAAAGAAAAGAAAAAGAAAGGAGAGAGTTGTGTGTTTTCACCAACGCTAGTGCCACCATATTCATCTCTCTCTCTCCTCTCTCTCTCTCTCTCTCTCCTGACCCCAACTTCAGAAACACACACACACCTCATCGCTTAGATCATCTCAGATGCTCTCTGTACGCCGCGTTCAAAGCCGCTGACATTTAACCTAGAAACGTCAGAGAGAGAGAGAGAGAGAGAGAGAGAGAATGCCTCTCTCTCTCTCTCTCTCTCTCTTTCTTTTTAATGAGTTACGAAGCCATAACAAACTCACTTTGTGCGGACCTTGGTCCAGGAAGACAAAAAGTTCAGGGGGACAAAAACTGCAATGATGAAATTCCAGGTTTTCTTGTTATTTTAGAGGATTAAAATTAAAACAGATAATCCCGTTGGTCCACGAAGACGGCGAGAACCGAGACTATATACGCTTCTTGCGTGAGTTTTCTTTGGTTGGTCGGTTTTTACTTGCGTATTTGTTTCTTTTGTATTGTCCCCCCCTCCCACCCCTTATCCCCCCTCCCCCTTACCCCCCCCCCTCTCTCTCTCTCTCTCTCTCTCTCTCTCTGCGCCCTGTGTGATTTGCTGCATGAAATTATGCGTGCAGCGTAAGTGTGTGTCCTATTTTTCCCGTTTGACACAGCTCAGTAAAAAGGAATTTCTGCCGGAGCTATTTTGTCTTCGCCCCATCTCACCGTGCTCTATTTTGGTAACATTGGTGTTGCCTGGGAACTGGCGTCTGTTGGCAATAACGGCCCTACTACTAGTGAGATGTGCGTCCTGCTTGACATCGCACAACCGGCTCTGAACCCAGCCCTGCCCTCAAATTGTTGACACGTTAAAAGCTTCGTTTGAGGGTCGACTCTATTAGAACCCTTTGGGGTCGATGGGCTTTTTTTTTTTTTTTTTGTTTTCGTGTTTTGACAACAATCTCTCTCACACTGGCCACGTGACCCCTCCAGGTGCGGTGAAAAAGACCGAAAGAAACGGGACCAGCAGTGTGGCCATTTTTATCTCACCGACTGTACTTTTTTTTTTTTTTTTTTTTTTGTTCCATTTCTGTGCCACCTTCTTGCTGTGCCACCCTCGAGGCATTGCACCAACGCCGTTTATTCCGACCCCCCCCCCCCCCCCCCCCCCCCCCCCCCCCCCCCCCCCCCCCTCCCACAGCCACAGCCGGTTAGTCCCGCGGCACAGCCTTGGCACCGGCAATCCACAGAGAGCAATGTCAAGTCGTCAAGAGGCAACCCACCGGAGGAGACACTGCACTGCTGCTGAGTCACCTACTCTGACCCAACACACTCAGGACACCATCTTCTGAGCCCCCGACTGACGACAATCACGTGAGAGCTCTCTCTCTCTTCTCTCTCTCCAGAGGGCGCCACTACGTCCGTCCAACGACAGCCCCATGAATTTGCCGACAACACCGACGGAATCAAAGCAAGGCCGTAGACGGAGAAGACATCGAAACTGAGAGCAGGGCTGTGAAGGGCCACAGAATTTGTAAACCTTTTTTTTTTTTTTTTAAACGCTGATCGATGAGAATTCACCGACAGTGTTTTGAGCGATGCAGCTCAAATTGCTGGAATTTGTGGCGTTTTGTCCTCTCGTTTAACTTTCTCCCTCTATTTCTTTCCTCACTGGTCTCGTAAGGGGAGAGGAAGAAAGGGGAGGAGCACAGAGATGGGATGTGTGGGGGACGAAGACTGTGTGTGTGTTTCTGGTGGGGGTGGGCGGGGAGGACAAGGGGGTGTGTTGGGGGGGGTCCATATTAAAATGCCTTTTATTAGCAAAATCTTTTTTTTTTTTTTTTTTAATTTCATTGACCATTGACAATAAATTTGGCAGTTGTCACTTTCCAGACCCCTTGTCCATGTCCACCCTTTTTGACTTCACCATGTTTATCGCTCTTTTACTGGAGTTCTTGCGCGGGCATAAGGGTGTTTTTTGTTTGTTTTGTTGTTTGTTTTTTTGTCATTTAGGTTTGATATATGTGTATTTCGGATACTCTTTGAATTGTCACGACGATCATATCTTTCATTCGTTCCCTTTTTATGTAGAGAAGGTACACTTAACCTGTACTATCGGGTATGCAGTGCTGAAGTAAAGTGTGAAAATATCTTAGAACGGAAGCGTTGTTTTATTGAATAGTCACCGTTTCTGTCTGTCTCTCTCTCTTATTGGCTCACTATCTTTTCTATGCCCTTGCACATGGTGCACCGTGTCCGCTCGTCAGGTATGAAAACATGTAATGAACACACACACACACCCCCAGCCAAAAAAAAAAAAACAAACAAAAAAACAAAAAAAAAATATATCTAATATGTATATATATATATATATATATATATATATATATATATATATATATATTTTAAAGCTGTGAGGTTCAGGGGACCATAAACCAGGCTCCTTTGGCCTGTTCAAGGATCAGGGACTGCTGTAGTGACTAGGCGGCCACAGCCCCAGAGGCTGCTGGTGTGTCACGTGTCCACCACTCATGGGGCCCTTTCCTAGAACCTCAGACTACAACAGCAGCAACAATCGAAATCCATGGCAACAGAAGTAAGCATTCAGAAGTGAAATTGATTCTTTGTTTACCCCCCCCCCCCCCCCCCCCCCCCCCCCCCCCCCCCCCCCCCACCCCCCCGCTTTAACTTTCGGTGGAAGGCCACTCAAAAACGGATTGTTTACGACTTGTAGAAAGATTGAAACTGCCGAAAGTCTCACAGATTGTTTACGACTTGTAGAAAGATTGAAACTGCCGAAAAATCTGACAGATTGTTTTACGACTTGTAGAAAGATTGAAACTGCCGAAACGTCTAGACATTTTACAGGGTGGTTTTGTGTGTTCTGGGATCCTAGTATTTTTGCCAGTACCATGTGATGTTACAGTCGCTGTCTGTCAATGCTGGTCACGTTCTCATTTCTGAAGTCATTCACTGACTTCTTCGTGCAGGATTGTTCTTCCAAACCCTAGGATCTCTCTCTCTCTCTCTCTGTCTCTCTCTCTTATTCTTATAACAGTAGCGTGGTTTGAGTTGTGGCAGAAATGCAGCATCAGTATCGAGCCTACTGTAAAGTCATTGCCACATTAATGCAGAAAGAGTGAAAAAAAAATGCTTGGGTTTTTTTTTTTTTTGTTTGTTTTTTTTTGTGTGGTAAGCTTCAGTAATACAGAGTCCCATGTCGAGCCTTCTGTCGTATTATTGCCACCCTAGTGCTGGAAGAGTTAAAAAAGATCGTTTTGCAATTAGCTTCAAAAATGCAGCATTAAACGTCGAACCTGAACGTAGCAATCTTACTACAGAGTGCAAAAAGAGTTAAAGGAAAAAATAGAAAGAAAGAAAAAAACCGCTGTACACAACCGACTTCAGAAATCATCATCAACGTCGAGTCTTGTTGTAGCAATATTGCCACATCAGTAGCGAAAGAGATAACAGAACGCTCTACGACTCGATACAGACTTGCAGCGTTAGCGTCGAGCCTGTCTGTAGCAGCATTGTCCCATCAGTAGTGAAATAGTTAAACGACCACTTTACTACTAGCCTCAGACATGCAGTATCAACGTCGAGCCTGGCTGTAGTAATGTACGTTGCCACACTGGTGCTGAAAGAGTTAAATAGAACGCTAGTCTGCTGGCTTCAAAAAAAAAAAAAAAATGCAGCGTCAGTGTTAAACCTTGGCTGTTACAATACTGCTAGAGTTAAACAGAACACTTAACTACTTCCATCAGAAATACAGCGGCAACGTCGAGCCTGGCAGTAGCAATGTTGCCATATTAATATTGTACTGAAAGAGTTAAAACAGAATGTTCGATTAGCCTACTACAAGCTTCGGAAATGCAACGCCTTCCGCCTGGTACCAAGTTTTAGCGGATCCTGGATCGCTGTATAGTTCGGATCTGCATGGACATGTCATGGCTCGTTCTTGGGGCCCACATTCTTCTCAGTTTCCATTAAATCGGGTGCATAAATCTTGCGTAAGTTTGCTGATGGACAGACAAATCACCATACACAAACATGAAAACATGGACACGGCGGAGCTAATACGTGTACCGTGCAACGCGGTGCCTCCTCAGTGACGGGCATACATGACAAATGTTCCTGACGGCTTTCAGAATCATGTGGTGCCTGTCTCACTGCATGACTAGTTTCGTTTAGCAAAATAGGTTTCCGTGGCACTGATATCACGAACGTGATCTCATGACTGACACGTGTCTCGCTTGAAAAAATCGGTGAACAGACGATGATAACTCGACACGTTCGATTTCAAAGTCTCAGCATGGTAAGGTCTTCGTCTCTTGACTGTTCTAGTCCAAAGCAGCTGACCAGTCGGAGTGATGAGGGCCTTGGGAAAAACCGAAATAAACAAAAACATAAATACCGCTGAATCTCATGACAGCTACGTTAGTTTTTGCTGCAATATGACCAAAGCAATTGTCCACGGTCACACATTTCTCTCTGATATTGATCAGTTTCTGTGTGATGTGCAATCATGCGTGTTAGTGAGCTTGGTTCAGTGCAACTTGGCTCGTGTTCACCCGTTTCCGTGGGGTTTCTTGCTTCTTTGTTTATCTGTCAATCAGTGAGAGCACGCAAAAGATGACTGAACCACGTAATCACTTCGTCAAAATTCCTCCAATTTTGGACTGCAGCTGACAAGGTCATTAAAGTCTGGTGCCAATGACTGCAAAATTCAAAGCAGTTATGATCATTTCAATGAAATTACGGGTGACTTTGCACCCACGGCGTATGGCGATGGTTTACGAACACGTTAGCATTTCAGTGCGGATCCCTGGAACGAATCCGGACTGAACGGGGGATTAAAGATCCGTTCAGAAAGAGTTTGACCGAGACATTTGATGAAACAAAACTTCTGAACACACACACACACACACACACACACACAAATTTGTAGATCCCTGACAACAGAAACTTTTGCTTTCTTATCAATTCCAGTGCCTCCAATCCACAAAGTTCTTGACAGAGAAAAGTCCTGTTCTCAGCTGCATGTATGTGATGCAGGGATACAAGTATTGATGAGCGTTTTTTCCTTCAGAGATACACACACAGTTAGTCCCATTACTGCACGCACATTGCCTCGTTAACACCAGCCACAACAAACCCAGAATTGACCTCACACACTTACACATATGCAAACACACACGCACTCGCTCACATGCACAGAGTTAGCTTCATTACCAAACACACACACACGTGCACTAACTTTGTCTCACCGTCTCTCTCTCACACGCACGCACACAAGGCATACACACAGAGTTGACCTCATTGCACCACACACACACACACACACACACACACACACAAATATATTCATATCTGCACATGAGATGAAGATCATTCACACAGAGACAGATTCTAAGATGTGCACATTCAGACTTCTTACACACACACACACACACACACACACACACACCACACACACAAATATAAATAAAGAAGAAATGAAGGACATACCACACAGAGGCATAGAATCACTGACACAAAATAATTAACTCGGTGCGCTGACATTGTGAACGTCTTTTAATATATTTGGTTTATTTTGTGTGTTATTTTCAATAAGTACATGATCTACATTTAATCTGGAAATACAATACGGATTTTCATCATTCAATCTACAGAATCAAAAATAGGCTATATTTTGAAAGCAAAATGAATAATGCATCCACAAATACACAGCCACACTCTCCACCAAAATGTACAACACGCACATGCACACTCAGATAGCATTCATGTGTGCTAGGTTTATTCAGAAAGCATGCACTAAAATGAGCATTGTGTGTGTGTGTGTGTGTGTGGGTGTGTGTGTTTGTGTGTGTGTGTGTGTGTGTGTGAGAGAGAGAGAGAGGTGAGAGAGAGAGTGCACGCACGCATGATAGGACATAACACTAACATCAGCATTTGTGCTTGTTCGTTCTTTAAATTCAATGTCTGTTGTTCTAAAGTAATTTTAGACTGTAAAGGGGAAGGTGTGTGTGTGTGGTGTGTGTGTGTGTGTGTGTGTGTGTGTGTGTGTTGCTTGTATGTGTGTGTGTGTCCGAGTTAAGATTCATGTGCCATGAGAGAGAGAGAGAGAGAGAGAGTGAGAGACAGAGACGGCGACACAGAGAGAGAGAGTGTGTGTCTGGTAATGACCTATTCAATCGCAACAACAAAAACATGACGGTTGAAAAATTTCAAGTAAATAAACTTGTTTTGAAATAATGTATAAGGCTCTTCCCCAAAACATAGACAAACGAATCACAAGACAAAACACGACACGTTTCGACCTCTTAAGGTCTTCTTCAGACGAGATACACAACACCTCGGGACAACGCAAATGAATGAGCAATCACTTCTCTTCATCCAATTCGATTCAAGATGGGGCACTGAATTGGATGAAGATAAGGATTGTTTAGTTCATTTTCGTCATCCTGAGTGTTGTGTATCTGCCTGAAGAAGACCTAAGAGGTCGAAACGCGTCATGTTTTCTCTTGTGATTCGTTTGTCTACGTTTCTGCGCGGAGCCTTACAAATTATTTTCAAATTTGTTCAGACTTCCACCAGCACTCGCCTCACTTTCCAACTAGATCTAATAAACTTGGTTAAGACAAAAAGTCTTTTCCATCTCTAATACACAGCAGCTGTTGCAGTCATCCTCTTACTCCAATAAAAACAACTAGTTTTCTTTCTTCTTTCTTTTTTTTTTTTTTTTTCATTTTTGCTCACCCATCTTCTGTGCCACGTCCACACCTCAGTGCAAGTGCACCCATGCCGCTCATTCCGACACCCTGTCCACAGCCACAGCTCGGTCAGTCCCGCCACAGCCCCCGGCAATGGCAACCCACAGGGAGCAGTCAACATTAAGTCGTCAGGAGGCAACCCACTGGGGAGACACTGCACTGCTGCCGAGTCAATTCGGTGATGTTCAGTGGCACCTGTTCTGATCCAACATAGGCAGGACACCACCTACTAAGCCCCCCTACTGACGACAATAATGGCTTAGTCGCAGAGCCGGCATAAGTGAGCTCTCCCTCCAGAGGGTGCCACCACGTCCGTTCAACACAGCCCCCATGGACTCGTTGATACCGGTGATCCCGACAGAAACCCAAACCAAGGCCACAGACGTGGAGAGGACATCGAAATCGAGGTCACCATGAGAGCAGGGCATAAAGGGCCACAGAATTTGAGACTGTTTTTAATGCTGATCGATGAGAATGGGGATAATGAAGATGATGCTACGGATTTCCATTCCAGTCTGAGACTGCATGACAGGGCTTCCTTTCATAATATGTCCCAGCGTCAACCAGGCCCAAGAGATACTGACACCTGCAGTGTTGGTCAGGAAATTAGAGCGACACTCAAAGACGCATCCACTGAGAGGATGAAACTCGACTGTGTGGTCCCATTCTTCCCAACTGAGTCCGCAGCAAACTCAACTCTGGGTAGGAGCCGGTCGGGGCGGGCAGAAAAATCCCACATGACTGTGATGGGAATCGAACCCACGACCTCCCACCCATGAGTCCGTGGTGCTAACCACTTCACCACAGCAGCTGAAAACAACTGATTTTCTATCTCAACTTGGCGATTGTTGTCATTTTATAATCACAATCACAACCATCATTACACGTTTGAAATCGTTTAATGCAACACACAACACAAAAATACACTCAGAGCTTTAAACTCATTTACAGAAACTGGTCGAAAAGAAATAAATTCTATTCACAAACTAATATATGCTAGAATGAAATCCACAGGAAACAGTACGAAATCTTTTTTTTTTTTTTGTCAGTCCTAAGTTCACAAACAAAAAATTGATGAAAAATAAAAAAACCACCAGTGTGAATGCTTAGAACAGTGCTCAACTGATACACAATAGGGTTTTCACCTATGTTGTATTTTCACCTATGATTTACGTTGACAAATGGAAGAGGGTGCAGAAGCATTCATGATCTCAAAATTGAGCTTGAAAGGAAATGAAAATCCCACTCGTGTCTTGGAACGTCCTCAGTGTCAGGATCAGTAGAACTCTGTTTGGACGCACACGGCCCGTTCCAGGGCAGCAGACTGACACACACACACCACACACACACAGGTGGCTCCATTCCACACCAGCTTCACACTGCCAGAGGACATGACAGTTCAAGGTGAATACAAATAAATAATACATTTCCTCTCTCTAGAGACAGCATATCTTTCTACCCTGGAGACTCGAGAAGCGTTGTGTTGTCCTTTTCAGCTGTGTGAACTCCTTCATGTCCAGCATGGGACACATTTTCATACTGCCCTGACCACACAAATCCTCAGTTATTTACCAAGTATTACTGTCATGGCTGACATGGCTGTCATACTAGCATATTGAACACGCACACTGAAACTTATTCGCCGTCTGTATGTCTTCAGTGACGATTACATTTATCATGTATGCAAATGCTACACACCACTGTTAACTCTGTTAAAACCAATAACACTCACCAACAACTGATAACTCAGTCACCACTAGCAGCACTCACTATTTTTGGTATCATTGATACCATTATGTCAATATTCATATCATAAACATCTGTACAAACTTTTTTTTTTTCCTTCATATAATGGGTGCAGATTTCTAAACAACCACATCAGGAACAATTTTAGCAAAGTATGCAGGAGATCAGCGTTTGAATCATCACCAAAATGATCTCATGATTATCACAGTGTATTCTGGTACATGTGTTTGACAACAAACAGCTATTACCTCTCAACAGGATTTCAACAATTTCAAAACCACTCAAAACAGCCGTCAAGACTCGTTCAACGACTTGCGATCATTCAGTGCGAATATTGCAGACACCCACGGCAGGACGTTTGTGATATTTTTTGGAACAGGGATGGTGGGATATTCACATACACATGACAGTCCCCAACACCCCCCCACCCCCCCCACCCCGTTCTCCTCCACCTATTTCTATTCTTTTCGCTCACTTCCTCATTTTCTTTGTACCCATCAAGATTCAATTTTTAGTTTTTCGATTTTTTTTTTTCTCTGTCCATTCATGCCAGAGCAATGTAAGCTCAGTCAGTGCCTTTCTGCTCTCTTCTGCCTCTCTGTCAGGGCATCATCCATCCACCATCCATTCATTCAATCACTCCATCCACCATCCATTCAATCACTTCATCCACCATCCATTCAATCACTCCATCCACCATCCATCCATTCACTCCATCCACCATCCATTCAATCACTCCATCCACCATCCATTCAATCACTCCATCCACCATCCATTCAATCACTTCATCCACCATCCAATCACTCACACACTCCATCCCACCATCCATTCAATCACTTCATCACCATCCATCCAATCACTCCATCCACCATCCATCCAATCACTCCATCCACCATCCATCCATCAATCACTCCATCCACCATCCATTCAATCACTCCATCCACCATCCATTCAATCACTCCATCCACTCAGTCACTTCATCCACCAGCCATCCAATCACTCCATCCACCATCCATGCAGTCACTTCATCCAAGCTCCTTTCAGTCTTTTCTTGTGACATAAATGCACATACATCTCACTAAGAATCTTTATATCGTCTATATTCAGATGGACATTTTTAGTGACCATCCATGCACTCATGTCTCTGTCTGTTTAATCTCTCTCACATATGTATGCATCTCTCCCCTTAAACTACTGTTCCGGCATCTCCCACATCTATCTATGTCTACATATCTATCTATCTGGAAATTTTCTCTCTAACTCTCTACCTGTGTGTGTTTGAGTATATATGCGAGATGCAGCAGGGGAGGGGGATGGGTAGGGGAGAGAGAGAAGAGAGAGAGCGAGCGGGAGAATTAATATTTTTTTCTCAATCTTAGAGTCAGTTATTCATCCGCACATAAGGCTCTTGTTGCAAAAGAACAAGCTGGCGGACCTCTTAAACTGCCTCTGTTTCTCCTTCTCCCTTATCACCGTCTCTCCGTGTCACCCCCCTACCCCCCCCCCCCCCCCCCCCCCCCCCTCTCGCAGCCCCTCACCTACCCCCTTCCCTCTCTCTCCCTCCCCTCCTCCCTCACTCAGTCGACCAACTTGATGCAGTAAACCTTGCCAATGGAATGCAAAGTTAAAAAAGTCACCAAGCACCAGTCCAGTTAAGTTCAGTCACTTGATTTGCCAAGAAAAGCTGTCACTCTCAGTGCTGTTTGTCTGTCTGTCAGTCTATCCCATCTGTCTTTCCACGGCAACTGGGTAATTGCAGTATAACATGCCAATGTGGTTTTAAGAAAAAAAAGAAGAGAGAGAGAGAGAGAGAGAAAGAGAGAGAGAGCAAAGCACCAGTCTAGTAAACTGTCTTGCAAAAAAGATTCTGCTGTAATTCTCAGACACACACACACACACTCCCTCCCCTTCCCTCCCCCAACCTTCTCCCACCTTACCCTCCTCCCCCCCTGCTATTGAAAGAGGCGGAGAACTTGGCATCTGACACTGTCGACGTGTCATGTGACCATCGCCCAGCCATCCCTGCTGTCAGCAGTCATACATGCTGTAGTGCAGGAACACAATGTGTTAAAAAAAAAAAAAAAAAAAAAAAAAAACGGCAACAGAAATGATGCTGACAATCTGGAGTGCTGTTAAAACGGTGCCAACACTAAACAGACAACCAATCAGAACATGTCAATGTGTGAAGATTGTTGCTGTCAAGAGCAACACATGAAAACAGGTTAAATGCGTAAAATGCGTACCGCTGTCATTCACCACCGAGGTCATTTATTTTACATTAAAAAAAATAAATAAATAAATAACAATTTAAAATGAGCAAAGGAAGCTCAGAACATGAACAGAGTCATTTGTTTAAAAAAATGATATATACATATATGTATAAACACAAAAAAAAATGGAACAGCACACACACAAAAAGCCCACCGTGATAACATTTGAACCTGGTATATTCATGCAATGCTTATATGGTATGTACGTGCATGTGTGAGTGTACAAGTGGTACAACTGAATGCATAAATCAACAGGCCATTGTATCCATGTATTGTTTAGATAGCTCTTAATTGTGTTTCGATTTTATTACTTATCCCTCGTCTTTTGTTGTTGTTGTCCTTTTAGTTGTTTTTCAGCTTAACTTCATGATTGATTGATTACTATAATCACATGCTGATACAGCTTTGCTTTGTACTTTTATTTTCAAAACAACACAACAACAAAAACCACTAAAATGAAACAAAAGTTGTCTCACCTGTATTACAAAACAACACGCACAACTCTCGGCGAATCACAGGAAATATTTTTTTAAAGGACTGAAAAAGTTGCCGTCCACCTGGTCTGAGTGCCGAAAGGTTTTAAACAGCAAATGGGCGCACAATCTATGTGGGTTTTTCAGAGATGAGACAAAGATGGGATTCACACAGCCATAGGCCTATCTGAAAACACTGCCTGGAGTAGCTTCCCTTGACAAATTCTTACCCTTCTTCAACCTATCTCCATGGTTCAACACTTGACATTCTTGAGAAAGACAAGACTAGGAAGAGCCACAGCAGGCCAGATACCTCGCCTGATTCATCATCTTCAGGGGGAGTAGGGACAATGACAACATGAACCCTCCACAGCACTTCACAGCTCCAGAAAGACTGGAGACTGATCAATTTTTTTTTACAGTCAATTCCTCGACACAGAAACTGTCAAGGCAAATAGTTGCACCGTTGTTCATAAACAGCTGAGAATGGACCTATCCTTTGAGTAAACCGATCAAAATTACGCCTACCCGTAACTCATCTAACAAAAATTAAATCTATCCCTACCTTGGGATGATAGAAATGAAGCCTATTCATGTGATCAAATTAAGCCAGTCCTACATTTGACAGATAGATCCACAGCAGAGCTGGTCCATGATTAAATTGAATAAAATCAAGCCTGTCTGTAACTTAAAACAGATCAAATGAAGTTTATTCATGACTCGACTGACCAAGACAAGCCTTTCCAAAACGGTAATGATCGAGGTTCACTTTCCTTTACTACACACAGGGCATGATATGGAAAACATGATATAAAAAGTGGAATATCATGAAATCAGTCCCTTAGGGTGACCAAGAAACGATAAAAACAAAAACAAAAATCAAAACAACAACAACAACAACAAAAAAGAACACCAATGATGTATTCTATGATATATGCAGACCCAAGTTCATCACAGACAAGAGTACATGTTGTAGACAAAAACATCTCATTCTCATCCAGATAACTAACTAAAAATAAAAAAAAACCCATCATGACAAACATTGTTGCTGACCACTATTGAAATCATCCAGCCAGTGCTTTGTTGGAGTCTGTTCACCAGAGTAGTACTCTGCTCTTTTTTTATGATTTTTGTTTACCAACATTTTACGGTAAATAAAACACAAAATGAAACCTTAAAAATTTCAAAACCTATATCATTCGGGATAGAGGTTTTAGGTAGTGCATAGTTTGGCTGGGAGGCTGAAAACTTTTTATGCAGCTTTTGTGTTTGCGTGCAAGTGTGTGTGTGTGTGTGTGTGGTTGTGTGTGTGTGAGTGTGTGTGTGTGTGTGTGTAACTCTGCTTACCCATCAGTTCAACAAAAAGGGAAATACGACTCGCAAATAGTTTCAGCCACACAATTGTATGTGCATGTAGGCATGCGTCTGTATGTCAATGTGTGCGCGGCATGTATGTATGCGTCTGTACGTTTTTTCGATGTGTGTGCCTGTGGATGTGGATGCCTCAGTCGTCTTGTGTTTTACAGCTGTGAGGGCAAAATGCTTGCCTTTTTTCAGCGCCACTTTCCTCTCCCTCTACAAAACATCAGACCCCCGAAGCTAGCCTGCGATGCCTGTCCTACGACACATGCCATTGCGTGATGTTTTAACCCCAGTCAACACAGTGGATCAAAAACAAAATACCACAGAAGTACCAACGCATCACACTGTTTCACAATCAAGCACCTTGCGGGTAATGGAAGGTCCACAAAAGTGTAAAGTAACAAAAGTGAAAAACT
>JADBJO010013461.1:42500-45000 GCA_016801955.1 Conus betulinus | reverse complement strand
TGAATAATTTTAGTGAAGGAACAAAGCCTTGTCATGTATCAATGATGTCCTGCAATCAATGTTTTTTTTTAGTGAAGGAAAAAAAACGCCTTGCAATGTATCATTGATGGTCCTGTAAGCAATATTTTTAGTGGAGCCTCGCCACGCATTATTAATGTCTTGAAATCAATATTTTTAGTAGTGAAGAAACAAAGCCTTGATATGCATCATTGATGTCCTGGAATCAATATGTTTGGTGAAGGAACAAAACGATAACATGCATTATTGATGCACTGTAATTTTAGTTAAGGAACAAGCTTTGTCGTGTGTCATTGATGTCCTGCAATCAGTATTGTAGTGAAGAAACAAAGACAAGCCGTGTGTATTGATGTCCTGTAATCAATATTTTAGTGAAGGAACAAAGTCTTGCCATGCGTCATTGATGTCCTGCAATCAGTAACTTTAGTGTTTGAACAAAGCCACGACATGTATTATTGATGTCCTGGAATCAGACTTTTAGTGCAGGAACACAAACCTCGCCACACGTCACAGATGTCATGCAGTCCATCCCTGTGGTGAAGAAAGAAAGTCCTGCCATACATTGCGGATGTCTTGCAATGGATTTCCTGTAATGAAGGAACAGAGTCCAACAATGACTCGTAATTCTAACGCAATTCATGGTTTGTTTGTTTTCGTGAAGGAACAAAGCATCGCTATACATACGGGATAATCCTTTTCTTCAATACTTTTGATGAAGAAATCCGCTTATCCACTTTTGTGTGAACGACCAAGGACTTGCCACACATCGTGGATATCCTGTTCTCCATAATTTCAGTAGTGGCTCAAAGCGCCACCTTAACGCATAGTTCAAGTGAAGGGAGAAGTCACTCAGTGAATTCAAGACACCGACTAATTATTTGTATGTGAGACATAATGCTTTTCCGCACGTAGAGAAAACGACCGATTATATGCAGAGATGAGACCTCATGATTAAGTCATAGTAGTTTACTGTTCATGAAGAAATTGTTTTGTGAACTCATGGCGCAGCGCTTCGTGACAAAGCTACCAATTTCATGGGAGAAGTAGGAATGTAGACACTCAGAATAGGAGTAGGAGGAAAACTCCAGGGAGAGCTTGATAGCAGAAGGTCTTCATTAAAGAAACCCTTGTCAGTCAAGCTTTTTGGCCCTGAACTCCTCACACTCGAAGGGGACCGAGCCACATCCAGGTCTTGACTCCCAGATGTCCTTCTTCTGCCAAACATTTTTTTTCCTGGCACTGCTGGGATTCGAGCCTTTCTAGACGGATGTCTTATCCCACTGCTATACTGGGACACCTGTTCTGAGGTGGGAAATGTAAGCTTGTGAAGTTCAATGTTGTTCCTCCTCGACCTGATCCAGCTGGAACTCTTTTCAGCTGCCCCTGCCATTGCCTTCAGGGTTCTGGTCCTCTTCTCACCTGAAATCCGGAGCTGTTCATGAGGTCATAGGCTGAGCCTACAAGTCCCTTTGCTCCAATTCTCATGGCAAAAACCGCGGCCTGGAAGCCGGATTCCCTGAAGCTGCTCGCTAGACTGGCATACTTCTCAGTCTAGTGGAGGTGCGCTTGCTCCATTCTGCATTCGTATGGCACGGTGAGTTCGGTCAGAATCATTTGTTTGGATGAAACCTGAGTGGAGAACAATATCAGGTCTCATGTCCTTCTTCCTGATGATCTCTGGCTCTCCAATTTAGAAGGTCTGCTGCGCATTCCCCATCATCTGCTCCATCCAGTAAACTGTGTGTCCATACTCTTGATATCACAGCTGTTCCAGAACATAATATGTGGTCTCCTGCTGTGTCCTCGAGCACTTGGTTATGCCTCCATGTGCACCTTCCCTGGCTAAGCGCTGCTTTGCATGAACTCAGGGCATGTTCTACTGTTGGACACGTAGGGTCATCGGATTTCTCCCATTTGACCAAGTTTTGAATTCGAGGGCAAGAGGTCAAATACAGATGTGAGATTGATGCGGACTGTGAGAGGTGCCGTGAACCATGTATCATTCCAGGGGAGACTTCTTTGGAGGGCATTTTCCCACCTAGTACACTGCACTTGTTGAACTTGCCGGACTGCATTCTGGATTCGCTTGGAGTCCCCCTCTATTACCATGTCTCTCTTTGCTTTCCTTTGCTTTTGACCACCATTTATTTTCCGTTGATCCCAGCCCCTGTTTGTTGGTCTGCGTGTGGCCTGTTATTTCCCTGTTCTTGAAGTCTTCCTCTGCAGCGTAAATCTGCCTCCCGAACTTTCCCATGTTCTGCCCAGTCTTTAGCTTTAGCTTCACTGATCTCACAACGTTGTCTTCGGAGTCCCCATGCATGGCTATTAACATTGCTTTATCCACTTTCTATTCCTCGAAGATGGATTCTAGAGGAAGCTCCAGCTTTGTTTGGCGGCAGTAGAATACAACGTCAGCGAGAAGTGGCGGGACACTTCGCCATTTCCTGTATATTTGTTGATTTGACCTCCATTGATTCCACAG
>JADBJO010013461.1:25000-30000 GCA_016801955.1 Conus betulinus | reverse complement strand
CAACAAAAGCCAGCTTCGATATACAGGACACGTTGTCCGTATGGAGAACAGCAGAATTTCAAAGATTGCTGCAATTTTCGACTACTGAAAAAAGGACAACGTGGCCAAGGAAGGCCTCTCAAGAGATACAAAGACAACTTAAATGCCAGCCTCGGAAGCTGCAACATCGACAACTGCTTCCTGGAAGATGTCGCCCTTGACAGAACACAGGGCACAAAGACATTCGAGAGCAACAGAGCATCTGCCATCCAGGGAAAGAGGAATCGAGAACACGGGGCCCCATCCTTGCAGGACTACATTCCATGCAGCGTCTGTGAACGACTTTGTGGCTCAGGTACTGATCTTCATTCCCACATGAGGACCCACGTCAGCAGACGACCTGCCTGCCTAAGCATCCGCCGGACACGACGGGAGAATCCAGAATCCGTCATATTCATCCAAACATAATAATATAGCTACTAATACATTAATTGCCTGCAGAGTTCACCTACATGAGATCTCTGCTCGTTTCACTACATACACAATCATTCGGCGTTTGCGCTCTATTTCAATTTTTTTTTTATTAGCAAACAGACGAAACCGACTCACGATAAACAGCTGATCTGTCAAACAACAACAATTCTGATTCTTCGTTGCAAAAATGGCAGAAACGATAAGTTGTTATCAGGGAGAGAGAGAGAGAGAGAGAGAGAGAGAGAGAGAGAGAGAGAGAGAGAGAGACAGACAGACAGACAGACAGACAGACAAACAGAGACAGAGACAAGCAAAAACAGAGAGAGAGAGAGAGAGAGAGAGAGAGAGAGAGAGAGAGAGAGAGAGAGAGAGAGAGAGAGAGATGTTTTTCGAGAGAGAGAGACGAGAGAGACGAGAGAGACGCTGAAAGGCCATTGTCCTCATAAATGGATTCAACGTAAATACCACAACTGTCCAACGCCATGTTACACCACTGAGCGGTTAACTTGTGTCTCTCAGTATCAGTCCAGGCAATTCGATCATGACATTTATCTGTAGCCAGCGAGGGCCAGGGGTGGGTGGGTGGGTTGGTGGGAGGGGATGCAGGCAGAAAAGCCGGGAGGGAGGGAGGGAGGAGGGGGTGTGGCGGGATGGAGGCAGAGTGAAGAAGGGGGGAAATAGAAATTCTGCCGGACGTATCTGTTTTCACAAAGATTCTGCTGTCGCGCATTTTTCGTGTTTCCGTTGCCCTCTGAACAATCACAGGGATTAAGCAGTGACGGATGTCTGCAGGACACACGCCGCAATTAGGATTTTGCACTATAACACGATATAACCCATTTAGGCAGTTAAGGGCTACCCTACATTTGAGCCAGCATTTAATGTGAAACTGATAATTGACCAAAAGAACAACTCCTCGCCCTTGTTCTTGGGGATTTTCACCCCATGAAATCACAAACAATCTTCAAATCCATGACCTTCCCCTTGCTTGTCGCACATCAAGGCCTTTGCAATCTCCCTTGGCCCTCTCTTTGCGCCAGCTCGAAGCACCCAAGTAGTCCCATTTCTTTGATTTTAATCCGTCTGTCTGGCTCGCTCCTTGATGGCCACATGAAAGAAAATGCGGCGAAGCAACTTTCAGACACACTATAAACATTCTCAAAACAATCTCATTGTTGCGCCAGTCTATAAATTCTCCACTCCTTCAGCATCGATTTTGGTGTGCAGCCTGTCTGCAGCGCTAGAGGAGGAAATGCAAGGGGGGGGGGGGGGGGGGGGGAAGATGTGCTTGCGGGGAAAGGCGGGAGGTTAGGTTGATGGGGGGCGTGGGGGAAGGAAGGAAGAAAGGAAGTAATGACGGAGGATGGGAGAAGATGGGAGTGTGGGAGAGAGAGGTAAGGGAGTAGATAGCAAAGGGCATTTTCGGTTATCAAAGGAGATCCACTTGCCTAAGACTTTCGCTAAGCGTGGTAGGCTAGTGGTTATTGTGTGATTGGCTGAAGGCTTAGGGTAGGGAGGTCGATGCTTGCGAGAAAGTCAGGGAGATTAGCCGCATAAAAATAATTGTGCTCGCTTAGCTAGTAAATTTCATCTCGATCTTCATGAGTCGGAGTATGTGGGTTTGAGGGTGGGGCGTGGGAGGGAGGAGGTGGATAGGGGGGGGGGGATGGTCGGTAGGGAGGTGGGGGGGGGGGAGTGGGAGAGGAGGGGGCGGAAGAAGGGTGTGGGGAGTCGGGCTGTTGGGAGCAGGAGAGGGGTTGCTTGGGAGGGGTACACGCTCCTAGGTCGAACAAAGTCTACTGTCTCCGGCCCGGAGAAGAATCCTCAGCACGCACTTTCTCGACAGGCTATAACGTTTTGCCCCCCCCCCCCCCCCCCCCCCCCCCCCCTCCTTCCCTCTCTTTCTCCATCTTCCTTATTTGTGTGTTTCCTTATTTGAGAGACGCAGGCAGGACCCTACAGGAAATGAAAGTTGTTTTACACTTTGATTGATCTTGTCTATAGAAGCCCTCGTGGTCGAAATTCATTGCTTTTCTCTTGTCATTGATTCGTTAATATCGTTTCGGAGTCTGATAAACACAAACTTACACTTTCTTTCTCCTTTTTTTTCTTTTACCCCCTTTTCTTGTCTATCTTTTTTTTTCCCTTTTGTTTCGTTTGTTGTTGTTGTTGTTGTTGTTGTTGTTGTTGACTTACACACGTTTCTGAAATGGACTTTCAAGGCGCCTTAAGATTTTGTTTTTCAATATTATATTTGAGGGGTACAGCCATGGCAAGTCGGGGACAGAGGTAGCGGGTAGGGGGTCCTGAACCCCTCTCTCTCTCTCTCTCTCTCTCTCTCCTCTCTCCCATCTCTCTCTCTCTCTCTCTCTCTCTCTCTCTCTCTCCTGTCCTCCCTCCACCTCATTCACTCTTGATCTTCCACAGACGCCTTCGCCCGTTGGTCTTCAAATAAAAGAACGTTAGCGGGCCCCCTCTACGCTAATAGCTGACTGCAACAGCGATGCACACTCCCTTGAAGACGTAGCCCACTCATTCTGTCCCCAGCCGCAGCAAAAAATTCCCACGCACTGAAAGATGCTGTTGGCTGTACGTACCGGCATATGGACTCTGTCTCTCATGAGTTCCCCCATAATGACCAGGGATAGTCCGGACAGAGGCAGTGACCCGCTTCTTATTGAACGCGCGTGAAGCAGACGTACAACACTTTGAAATGCATTCATCATTCATCAGGTGAGGGGGGGGGGGGGGGGGGCAGGGTGCATTACGTTCTTTCCTTACAATGTTTTACAGTATCCTCTCTTAAGTGTGGATTCTGTCTGTACTCGGTGCATTAATTACAATACTGATATTTGTGATTAATCAATAAAAGTGCCGAAAATGAAGGCAAAATGCTCTATATGGTACTTGCTGTAAGGATAAAGTATCGAAAGTAAAGGCGAAATGCTCTACATGGCATTGCTGTAAGGATAAAGTACCGAAAATAAAGGCGAAATGCTCTATAAGACACTGCTATAAGGATAAAGTGCCGAAAATAAAGGCGAATGCTCTATATGGCACTGCTGTAAGGATAAAGTGCCGAAAATAAAGGCAAAATGCTCTATATAGATGGCATTGCTGTAAGGATAAGTTACCCGAACATAAAGGCAAAATGCTGTAAGGACACGGTTCTGCTGCGGGGGGCGGGGGACGGGGGGGTGGGGGGGGGGGGGGGGGGGGGGGGGGGGGGGGGGGGGGAGGAGGGAGGACACAATCGTTTGTACCAAAATTTGAGCGACTGGAAAACCCGGTTCCATTCATCATCCACTGACGATGATGTTGGGCTGTGAACTCTCGGATCCTCAGAGAAAAGTTCAGTTCAATGACTACTTGGCCATGGAACCTGTCTTTTGACAAGCGGTACGCCTCTGTCAAGAGACCATCAACATCAGACTCTGCTAGCATGGCTTAAGATTCGGATGATAACTTTTCTGTGTATACAGGCTGGAATTGCAACAACATTTGAGAGAGAGAGAGAGAGAGAGAGAGAGAGAGAGAGAGAGAGAGAGAGAGAGAGAGAGAGAAAACGAAACGAAATGTTATTTAACCAGGGTAATGAGATAAGCAGCATGATGGCTTTTTCCCGTCCAGCCCTGGATAAGAGAGAGAGAGAGAGAGAGAGAGAGAGAGAGAGAGAGAGAGAGAGAGAGAGAGAGAGAGAGAGAGAGGAAATGAAACGAAACGAAATGTTACCTACCTAGGGTAATAAGATAAGCAATATACATGCTTTTTTTTCCACCCAGCCCTGAATGCGACAGACAGACAGACCGACAGACAGACAGACAGAGACAGGAGGATAGAGAGACAGAAAGAGAGATGGATATAAAACATGGAGGAGAGAGAGAGAGAGAGAGAGAGAGAGGGGGGGGGGGGGGGCAGATTAAACATGCAGGAGCGAGGAAGAGAGAGAGAGAGATGAGAGAGAGAGAGAGAGAGAGAGAGAGAGAGACAGAGACATAGACAGAGAGAGAGAGAGAGACAGAGAGACAGAGACAGAGAGAGAAGGAAATATATCTGTCAGACAGAAAGATGGAGTCACTCTGATCCACCAGTGAAGTAGGCAACTGTAACTGAAAGCTCAAATCAATATCCATTTCCAGCCGGGGCTATAATACCCAAGCCCAGCTTCTAATTCACCGGTCTGAACGCATTGTGTCACGTGATTGATGACGTGATTTCCTCTCCCACTCCCCCAACCTTCTAATATCAGATGACCGGGTTGCAGAATTACGGTTTTAGCAGTCAAGGATGAAGGATCTTGCGCACGTGCACACACGTGCACAGCCTGTAACAAAGTGGACGATTATGCACTATGGCGTAGCGAACTAAGGCGTGGCCCGCATCAGTGCAACAGAGGGCTTGGAGGCTGGGGGTGCAGGGGTGGGAGGGGTTAGGGGAGGGCTGAGAGGGGAGGAGGAGGGGGAGGGGGAAGTGTGAGGGGAAGGAAAGGGTGGAGGAGGAGGAGGAGGAGGAGGAGTTGATGGTGGTTGTGGCTGTGAGTGGGAGGG
>JADBJO010013461.1:20000-22500 GCA_016801955.1 Conus betulinus | reverse complement strand
TAAAGGGAAAAGGAAGAAGGAAAAGCAATGGAGGAGAAAAGATGATCTTTCCTGCTGAGGTAGTAAAGAAGAGAGGCATGTAAAGAATTTTTAAAAAAGGGGAGAAAAACACAGGAAAAAAAGTGTCCAATGTTACTGACACATTAAAAACACAGTATGTAAATAATGGCATTCTTCTTTAAATATTACTGTTCAAAATGGGGTCTGGTGGTTGCACATTCCCCTAGGAGAGAGAGACTAGACGATTTTTGGCAAAATCTGCAAGGGAGGTAATCTATGTTATATGCTCGCGTTCAACGACGAGAGTGTCCCCGCTGTGTTTATGGGACAGATACCTCTGGTGGACACACGGTCAAGCAAGTGTGTCCCGTCCGCTAGCTTAACAGCTCCAGCAGCGAGAGAAAATGGCAAAGCACGGACATAGAATGGTGCCCCTCTGATGCAAATAGTGGATAACCTGATTGTTATCCTAGCGTGCTTTCTCTCTCTCATCGTCAGTTTAGTCTTTGCTGGGAGGTGTGAAGCCATACAGCTGCTGGTGGTGTTACTGTGAGTGAGTGAGTTCTTTGATTTAGAGTCTGGTCACACTTGGTGATATTAGACCTACAAAAAAAAAAAAAAAAAGAAAGAAGCAGCGAGGGGAAGGGGGAACGTTTATGAAAATCTATCGATTTGATGCATGGAAAGCACTTTGGCTATTTGTGCAATTTCTGGTTTGTGCGTTATTGTTTTGATAGAATCACGTATAGTCACATCCACGTTCGATTATTTACACACACACACACACACACACACACACACACACACACACACACACACACACATATAAAATAATGGTGTTGCAAACACCAACAACGATTTTTAAAAAGTGCTTAACCGAGTTGGGAGCGGCATCTGTTAAAAATTTGATTAAAATGTAAACATTAAAACCTACAACGTTGTTTCTTGCTGGTGCAGTCGTCAGGGTATTGACACACACACACACACACACACACACACACACACACACACATATTCCATACTTCATGATGAACCACATTGATCATTTGCAGGAACAATTTTTGTGACTATTTCCCCTACCTCTCACTCCACATCTCTCAACCACCCACCTCCCACGTGTCCCTCCCTATCAGTGTAGAAGGTCACTGAGTCATGCGTTCGCGCTCTTTATCTTTTTTTTATATTTTCTTCTACTTTTCACAAGAAAATGTAGCTTTTTTTTTTGCTCTTTCATGATTTTCTTTTGCTTCTTAGGTGGCACCTTTGGTGGGTTTTTGAAAACTCAACAAATATACTACGGTATTGCACACCAGCCTTTTTCAGGTATAGCATTTTTTTTTAAACCGAGAAGGCAGAGGAGTCAAATTACCACTTTCCGCGGTCACTGAGGAGAAACAATCAGGTTTCGAAATACCGGTATCTGACCAGGAGTTTTTTTATTTCGAAATACCGGTATCTGACCAGGAGTTATATGTTAGTGAGCTTCCTCCCCATTGGAGATTGTCTCCTGCTTATGAGACGATAAGCTTGCTGAAGGTTCATTTTGAGAAGCATTTATTATTCCCCATTCACCTACTCAAGCACATACTATCAGTTAGGCAGAATCATCTACCACTGCAGATATGAAGGCTTATCACCCTCCTATTTCTACAATCTAAGACATAAGAGCAAGCTTTGTTTATAATTCAATATTTCTTGCAGTCATTGCAATACCAAGCTGCTCTGTAAGTTGCTGGAATGGTGCTCGTTACTTATCCTTGGAATTTAGTTTATTATCTATCTCTCTCTCTCTCTCTCTATATATATATATATATATATATAAAAGAAATCATAACACTTCAACTGGGCTGCACTCTAACATTTCATTTTTGATAAATTTTCGCCCTGTATTGGGGCTTCCTCGGACAACTGCTATCACGAACTAAAAAGGTATAAACAATATCCAGGTCTTGTCCATTGAAAACAATTCACTAAGGTAAAAACTAGGAGCGTACAAAAAGCATGCAAAAAGGGCCGGTACGCACACACACACAATAATGTACACCTAAAACCATCCTTGTTGTTATGCGTCCTACTGTTACTGAATTCATATAACTGTATATATAATGTTGATGTTAGAGTATTGTGGATAGAAACACACATACATACATATACACACACACAAGGATGAAGGTATGGGGGAGTAGGTGGCTGCGTTGCGGCGGAATATACACAAGGCGAAGCTTGATTACATATTAGTGTTTCCCATAATTGACATAATTCCATACTTCATGATGAACACGTGGATCATTTTGCAGGAACAAGTTTTGTGACTATTTCCCCTACCTCTCACTCCCACAACTCTCAACACCCATCCTCCCACGTGTCCCTCCCTGTCACTGTAGAAGGTCACCGAGTCATGAATGCGTTCGCGCTCTTTAACCCCCCCCCCCCCCCCCCCCCCACCTCCCAGTTCCTCCTTTCTCTTCCCTCTGACGACTAGTTTAGACTGACTTTGGTG
>JADBJO010013461.1:0-15000 GCA_016801955.1 Conus betulinus | reverse complement strand
TCATGTCTTTTCTTAGAGACGTCGTGTATGCCTGAATAACCAGCGAACGAGGATTGGGTTCAGTGACCCGTAAAATAAAAGATAATCGATCTATCGATTGGAACGAACCACCCCCCAAGTAATCGATTTAAAAGAAAGACGAAGGAAAGAAAATAATGAACGATTGGAACGTTGGTTAGTAGATACGTCGAAAATCACATTCCACAAAATTTATGGATCCATCCTTTCAGCCTTCATTCAAGTTTCGTTTTTCGTGGAAATCGGGTTTGTAGTTTTCCCTAATCCTGGGAAAAACAAACAAACCAAACAGACTTAAACGAAAGGCTATTTTGTGGGGTTTTTTTGGACCCGAGGTATTTAAGTCCTGCAGGACTCAGTGCTTCCAATGTTGCGGTTGGACGCTGGCAAATGTTTCTGCAAGATAATGAGGGGAGAGAAAAAAAATCAAGATGGCAGGAGAAAGATTCAAAGTCATCAGCGGACCAAGTCCTTGCCAATGTGTGGTTTACGACAAAATTGACAATGAATCAGCTAGCTACTGAGTAAATGTCAAGAGTTCTGAACAATGAACAATATAGAACGGTAAACTCGATAGTTTCTTCCCTGATTCGTGTGTTCTTCAGTGGAGGGGGGAAGGGGGGGGGGAGATTGAATTTCAAACTTAAAGGAATGACTGGACTGAATCAACACTAATGAAGATATAATCAATCAATCAAGTAAGTGATGAATGAATAAACATAATGACAAGACAATGTAATGAAATAAACAAAGTAAACAAATACAGTATATAAAAAAAGAAAGAAAGAGGAAAAAAGGAGCATTCTGTGGAGAAAATAGTACGAAAGAAGAGGAGAAAAAACGATTTGACTGTCAGTTAAGTCACCAAAAATTAAGACCTTCGCCCGTTCAGGGGAAAACTGAAGCTGTTTTTTTTTTTAAAACATATTCTAGGGAAGTTCCTGGTTTGTTCTTTGTTGGCAAACCAATGTCTGCATATGTGTGCGGGAAGATGTGTGACGAGAACCCGTTGGTCACATCATTTCGGTGCAAGGCAAAGGGCAAGTGGCAGTAAATTGAGACCCCACCCCCCCCCAAAACCCCCCCCCCACCCCCCCCCCCCCCCCCCCCCCCCCCCCCACCCCCCCCCCCCCCCCCCCCCGGGCGCAAGACGTTTTCTTTTTTTTTTATGAGATTCTAGTGCAACAACAATCGAACATACACTGAACATAAAACAAAAAACAAACAAACAAGCAAAACAACAACAGCAAAACAAAACAAAGAAGAAAACAATAAACAAACACAACAAAAACCAAGCAACAAATCATCCAACAAACGTAGTTTTCTCAACAGCAAAGAAAAGAGGGGGGGAACGAAAGAGAAAACAAAAAACAAAAGCCAAAAGAAAGAAAGAAAAAAAGAAAAAAAAAAAAAAAAACAAACAGAAAAGAAAAGAAAGAAAAGAAGAAGGAAAGAAAAAAAAAAAAAAAAAAAGAAAAAAAAAAAAAAAAAAAAAAAAAATAAAAAAAAAAAAAAAAAAAAAAAAAAAAAAAAAAAAAAAGAGAAAAGCAGAGGAGGAAAAACGAAGGAGAGGGAGGAGGGGGGGAAGAAAAGAGGAAACGAAGGAAGAGGAAAGAAGAAGGGGGGCAACTGAGAAGGGGGGAGGGAGCAAAAAGAAAATGGGAAAAAAAAGGGAAGAAAAGGAAAAAAAAGGAAGAGGGAAGAAAAAAAAAAGACAACAAAAGAAAAAAAAAAAAAAAAGGAAAAAAAGAAAAGAAAAAAAGAAAAAAAGACAAAAAGAAAGAAAAAAAAAAAAAAAAGAAAGAAAGAACGAGAAAGAGAAAAGAAAAAAAAAAAAGAAAGAAAAAAAAAATAAGAAAAAAAAACAAAAAAAAAAAAAAAAAAAAAAAAAAAAAAAAAAAAGAAAAAAAAAAAAAAAAAAAAAAAAAAAAAGGAAGGAACGAATGAAAAAAAAAGAGAGAAAGATAACAAGAGTGTAAAATATAAAAGAGGAAAAAACACAAAGAATAAATTAAATCAAAAAAAAAAAAAAAAAAAAAAAAGAAAATCTTGAACGACATTGCAGCCTCTCTGACTGTCGTGGTGAAAACGCAGCGCCTGTTGACATCTGGTCGTCAGTAAAAGCTTTTGTTTTCTGATTCCGATGATTCGGACTGGCTGATAGCTAGCTTTGCAGAAGTGGGGCCATTGGTGGGGAAAGAAAAAAGAAGGAAAAAGAAAAAAAAGAAAAAAGGGAAAGGGAAAAGAGAGAGAGAAAAAAAGTTGAAGAAGGAGGGGAAAAAAGAAAAGAGGAGGGGAGAAGGGGGAGAGGGAAGAGGGAAATGAAAAAGGACGAGGAAGGGAAAAAGGAGGCGAGAAAAAAAAAAAAAAAAAGAGAAAGGGAAGGGGAGAAAGGAAAAAAGAAAGGAAAAGAAAGGGGGGGGGTGTAAGGAAAAGAAAGGGAAAAAAAGAATTATGGAAAGAAAGGTGAAGGGAGAGAGCGGGGGAGGGAAGGAAAAAAAAAAAAAAAAAAAAAAAGAAGAAAAGGAAACAGGAGGGAAAGGGAAAAAAGGGGAAAAAGAAGAAGAAGAGAGAGGGAAGGGGGGGGGGGAGGGGGGGGGGGGGGGGGGGGGGGGGGGGGGGGGGGGGGGAGAGGAGGGGAGGGGCACACACGGGGGAAGAAAGGGGGAAAGGGAAGGGGGGGGGGGGGGGAGGAAAAGAACCAGGGAGGGGAAAGGAGAGGGAGGGAAGGGGAGGGGGGGGACAACATAAAGGGGGAGGAAAAAAAAAAAAAAGCTGGGGGAAAAAAGGGGGAGGAGGGGAAAAAAAGAAGAGAGAAGGGGGGGGGGGGGGGGGGGAGCGATAAAAAAGGAGAGGGGGGGGGAAAAAGGGAAGAAAAAAGAGGAAGAGGAGGAAAAAGAAGAAAGAGAGAAAGGAAAAGGAAAAGGAAGAAGGAAAGGACGAAGAAAGGAAGAAGAAAAGGAGAGAGGAAGAAAAGAAAAGGAGAGGGGAAGAGGGGAAAGAAAGGGAGAAAAAGAAAGAGGGAAGAAATGGGGAAAGGAAAAAAGGGGAAGAAAGGGGGGGGAAAGAAGGGGGGGGAAAAGGGAAGAGGGAGAAAGGGGGAAACAGGGAAGGGGGAGGAAGAGAGGGAAGGGGAAGGGAAAAGAGAAAGGAGGGGGAAGGGAAAGAGGGAAAGAAAAAGAAGAAGGAAAGAGAGGGGGAGAGAGAAAGAAGAGAAGAAAGAGAGAAAAAGAAAAGAAGGGAAGGGGGGGGGGAAAAGGGGAGGGGAAAGGGAGGGGGAAAAGGGAGGAGAGGGAAGAAAAAGAAAGAGGAAGGAAAAAAAGGGAAGGAGAAAAAGAAAAGGAGAAAAAGGGAAAAAAGGAAAGGAGAAGGGGAGGAAAGGGGAGGAAAAGGAAGGAAAAGGGAAAAAGAAGGAAAGGGAGGAGAGGAGAAGAGAAGGAAAAAGAAAAAGGAGAGAAAGGAGAGGAGAAAGGGAAAGGAAGGAAAGGAAAGAAAGAAAGGAGGGGAAAGGAAAGGGAAAGAAGGGGGAAGGGAGGAAAGAGGAAGAAAAGGAGAAGAAGAAAAAGAAAAGGAAGGAAAGGGGGAAGAGGAGAGGAGAAATAGAAGAAAGGAAGGGAAGGAAAAGGAAAAGAAGGAGACAGAAAGAAGGGGGAGTAAAGGGCGAACGAAAAGGAGGGAAAAGGGAAGAAGAAGGGGAGAAGGGGGAGAAAGACGAGAAAAGGAAGAAAGAAAAGAAAAGAAAGAAGAGAGGAAAGAAGGGGCAAAAAGGGGGAAAGGGGAAAGAGAAAGGAAGAGGAAAAAGAGAGAAAAGAGTAAAGGGGCGAGGGGAAGAAGCGAAAGAAAGAGGAAGAAAGAGGAAGAAGGGGAAAGGGGAAAGGAAACGAAGGGGGGGAGACGTAAAAAGAGGAAAGAATGGGAGAAGGAGGAAAGAAAAAAGAGAACGGAAAAAGAGAGGAAAAAAAAGGACGGGGAAAAAAAGAAAGGAAACAAAGAAAGGGAGGAAGGGAAAGGAACCAAGGGAAAGAAGGAAAGGGAAAAGAAAAAGGAGAAGAGAAAGAAAGAGGAAGGCAGGAAAAGGGGAAAGAGATAAAAAAAAAAGAAAAGACAGGACCGACAGACAAACAGACAGAGACAGGCAGAAAGAAAGAAAGAAAGAGGAGAAGGATTTAGACAGAGACAAGCAGAAAGAAAGAAAGAACAGAACAGAAAGGAGAAAAAGAGAAAGAAAGAAAGAAAGAGGCGAAGGGCAGAGAAAAATGGGAAGGGGAAAACGAATTAAGAAAGAAAAGGAAAAAAAAAGAAAAAAGAAAAAAACATGGGTTATACTACTATTACCAAGTATTTCTTAAAAATCGTCCACACGAGGGTCTGGCTGTGCGAAGGATCCTGTTGCGAGACAAGAAGAGCAAAGAGGTGGCAGGAGACAGGACGTTGGCAGGGCAGGCATGACGACGAAGCAGACAGGCAGACAGGCGACAGACAGACAGACAGACACACTCGATCCCGCTCTTTTTTGCTCGCTTTGTTTCCTCACGGTAATGCTGAGAGGAGTGTCAGGTCTGTAGTAGTAGGACCTTGTCGAGGAGAGAAGGAGAAAGAGTGGGTGCTGGGTGGTGTGATGGTGGTGGGCGTAGGCAGAGGTGAGTGGAAGAAAAGTGCGAGACGGAGAGCAGGAGGGTGGGGTGGGGTGGGGTGAGGTGGGGTGGTGTGGTGAGAGCGTGGGGTGAAGGATGGTCAGTTCTATCCTATTGCGTGCGTTGCGTGCGTTGTGCGTGCGTGCGTGTGTGTGCGTGTGTTGTGTGTGTGTGGTGTGTGTGTGTTGTGGGGGGCTCGCGAGTAAGGTAGCGCGTGTATCGTTTTCCCATGTGTGTGTATAGGTGCTCTAGACACATGTATCTGGTTTGTGTGTGCGCTCGCGCGTGTGTATGTGTGCATGCATGCTTGCGTGCGCGCACGCGCACGCGTGTGTATGTGTATGGTGTGTGGGTGTGTGTGTGTGTGTGTGTGTGTGTGTGAGAGAGAGGGGGGGATGAGAGAGAGAGAGAGAGAGAGAGAGTTTGGATAGAATTGTAATGAGTTTAAGCGTTTCCATTTTTTTTGTTTTGTTTCGGTTCTTTTGGAATGAAAAATCAGTTTCTGTAAGTTAAATGCTTATTCTCCGTTTAGTTTCATGTTGCAAAATGTCAATAGAGCCAAAGGTTGAACTGAAAGAAAAATTAAACAATTTCTTCAGACAGTCAGTGTATGAACTAGTGCCAGTGCACTTGGATATGAAAGTCGGATTCGTGTGTGTGTGTGTGGTGTAAGTCGGGTGTGTGTGAAAGTCGGTTGTGTGTTGTGTGTGTGTGTATATGTGTGTTTGTGAGTGTGTGTATATACACACACACATATATACATATATTATATACATATGTATATAAATATGTGTGTGTGTTCGCGCGCTTGCGTGCATATGCGCATGCACACGTGCCAATACGTATTATCTGTCGATGAATAATATGCCTGTTTGTGTTGTTATGTGTTGTTGATTTATAGTCTGTTCACACTTGGTGATATTAGACTTTACAGGGGAGGGGGGGGAAGGAGGAGGACACAGGGGAGAGGAAAAGGAACAAGAAGAAATAATGTCAAGAAACAGTACAAATTTAAATATAAACTACATTATCATGATCATAACAATATGCTAATTTGAGATTGAGAGATAATTTTTGCAACATCAACAAATTTCTGAACTGAAAGAAAAGCGTGAAACGGTTTAGATTTCGAGATTTCAATGTTTGCTTTTGAATAAAGAGCATTCAAAATGGGGCAATGTAAAAGGTATATGTTCATCAGATAACGGCTTAGAACATGCACACGCTATATTTTGGGAATATTTGGTCTTCCAAGAGTTTCAACCGTATCTTGTATATAAACTAGAAATATGTCCAGGATATGTTTCCATTACACATTTATCTTGAGACTTCTCAATTGGGAAACAGCTTTCCAATAATGAATGTATTTCATATGTATCTAGCTTCAAATTATTTTTTGCAGCAGTTGCCCCATTACCCCGCGTCTGGCTAGTTTATTCTGCCTGTTTGTGTTGACTCCATTACGTTATTGTATCACTGGCTTCTGCAATAACTTTTCCAAGTATCTTTATCAGCAAGGTTTCGTTCAGGGGGAAAAAAAAAAACAAAAACTGCACTCGAACCAAAACTACAATAGTAGCGGTGAAGGTTATTTCTTTTTCACGATGGTGAAAGGAAAAGACACAACTCCATTGCCCTCGGAGCGCAAGCCCAATTCGTCAACAAAAGGTTGGTGTTTTATGTTGTTTTCTTCCTTTTTCTTTTCCCTTTTTCTTCCGATTGTTTTCCCTTTTCATTTCATTTACTAAAATATATAGAAGTTTTAAGGTTAAGACGGTTTTGGGATAGGTTCTGTTTCGGAGTAGTAGTAGAGTAAATGTTAGATCAGGTTGAAGTTTAGGATCAAGGTTAGGGGGGTTTGGATTAGTGTTGAGGGGGGTGGAGTAGGGTTAGGGTTAGGGTGTTGTCGTAATTAGAGGATGCCCCAGTGTCCTCGTTTTCTGCTGCCATTTTTTCTCTCTCTTTTTTTTTCACCAGTCTCTTACACACCATGCATATCCTGTATGTTCTTTTACAAATGGACATATACTTGCTGATGTTAGTGTTTTGGCGTTTGATACAAAGTGTCTGGTTTGGTAATGTTCTAATGTGTGGTGTTGGCGCACTGGCGCACTTACTCTGATAATGTGCTGCGTATACCAAGAAAAGAAAACAACAACAGACAGACAGAGAAAAAGAAGGGAAGGAAGGCAAGAAAAAGAGAAAGGAAGAAGGAAAGAAAGACAAAGACGAAAACGAATTCGTAGCTGTGTAAAAAACAAACGAAATAACAAACATGAATATTCAGTGTTATGCAAATGTGAAAACACAAATAAACTTCAGACCCGGAAGGCATTCTGAAAACACACGCTCACCGTCACCTGACAGCAAGGCTTGTAGAATAAACCTACCGTGAGTCCGAAAATCAGTTTCCCCCAAAAGAAAAAAGAAAGAAAAGAAAAAAAAAAAGGGGCAAAAAAAAGAGGGGCAGAAAAAATAAAAAAAAAAAAAAAGAAAGAAAGAAAGAAAAAGGACAGAAAGAAAAAGTGTGCGCGACATGGTTTGACCGTTCCTTCGCAAGTACAGACTTGAGGAGAGGTTAGTGGCCGGGAGAGAGGAGAATGGGCTGGACTCGTGTTCATACTGACTTTGTGGCAAAACAGCCGGTGTGTTTCGTTTTTTCTTTTTTCTCCCCTTTATCCCCACACCCCCCCCCCCCCCCCCCCCCCACTCCCCCCTCTCTTGGAGAGCTGCAGTAAGGGAAGACGGGGATGAAGGTAGAAAAATAGAGAGGGGTCGGTCGGAGGTGGGCTGGGGCTGGGGGTGGGGTCGGGGTGGGTTGTTGTGTTGTGTGTGTGGGTGTGTGTGTGTGGTGTGTGTGTGTGTGTGGACAGGGACGTTGTGAAAGAGGGCAAGGAGGAAGACGAGGGTAGAAGTTAGAAGTAGGAGAGTTGCGGAAGAACGAAAGAATGCCTGTGACCTATCTTGGGCATGCAATGTTGCATGCAGCTGAAATGAAATAGGAGATGGACAAGGCAACAAAGCTTTGTGGGACAAGCACTCCAAGCCCAGGATGGTTTACATATAGCACTGGACTGCGGTCCAATAATGTTCCAATGACTGTAATGATGGACATAGTAAGCATGAATAACAAAAACAAAAACGAAAAGCCCCGGCGCGCGACTTCTCACACACACACACACAACACACAACACACACACACACACACACAATACATACTATATATATATATATATATATATTATATATATATATATATATTATATATATTGCTTGGTGCTGCAATGACTGCAAGAAATACTGAATTATAAACAAAGCTGCTCTTATGTCTTAGATTGGAAAAAAAAAAAATAGGGGGAGATAAGCATTCATATCGCAGTGGGTAGATTATTCTGCCTAACTAACAGGTATGTTTCAGTCTAAAACATAACGAGCAAGCTTTGTTATAATTCAATATTTCTTGCAGTCATTGCAACACCAAGCTGCTCGAAAGTTGCTGGAATGGTGCTCAGTTACTTATCCTTGGAATTTATTAGTTATCATAGTTTAGTCCCTTGCGGATATATTCCAAGAAACTGGGCCCTCAGCACTTGTGTCTTTAGATGTTTATCTTTTTATATTTTCTATTTTTCACTAGACAAATGTAGCTTATTTTGTTGTTCATACTTTTCTTGCTTCTTTGGTAGGACCTTTAGTTGTTTTTCTTTTTTTTTTTTTTTTAGAGAAAACTCAACAAACATACTATAGTATTGCACACCAGCCTTTTCTGGGATAGTATTCTGTTTAAAATAAACCTAAACGGTGAAGGAGGGAAATTTAGAATTTTTTGAAGTCGGTAAGAAGAAAAGAAACGATTAGGTTTGAACTACATGTATTCTAACAAGGAGTAACAAAATGTTTGTGAGAGTTTATCCCGTTTGGGAGATGGTATTCTGTCCGAGGACGATAAGCGCTTGCTGATGGCTCAGATTGAGAGAAGCAGATATTATACGCATTCAAGCACATACCGTTAATTAGGTAGAAATAACTTATCACTGCAAATGTGAATTTTTCTATTATTTTCCCACTTTAAGACATATGGGCAAGCTTTGTTTATAATTATATATATATCGAACTCCTCATTAGCAGCCTTACATTATTGCCAACCATTTAGAACCCATACTGAACACAGGTCCATTCATATTCCCGGCTCCAAGGCTTTTGTTGATCTGATCGTGGTCTGTGTTCTTTTGGCATCCAATGGAGATGTACCACAGTCCCTAATTCGCGCGGTATTCTATGCACCTACAGCATCTGAACAATAATGTAAAAAACCCGCGAAAAGCGAAGAGGGTAGTAGAAGGTAGAAAAGTAAACCACTAAAATTTTACGCGTAGTAAGCAAGTTGTTGGAAGACTTACCAAATTCATATTATCTAAATAGTATATGATGTTGTTGGTGGAGATGTCACATCTCTTCGGCATTGAAAACTCTGGAGAAGACTAGGAAAGTCGAAATCACTGGGAATATTCTAGGAGTGTTGTTATTCATCCATTATGCGGCAGTGTAAACGCGCATGTACGGCGTGGATCAATAACTGGATATTATGATATGTCGCAAAATTCAGTCACCTGAAACTACAACAGGAAAAATACTATCCTACGCCAGTGGATCCCTATTCTGGTACTCCTTCGCGTTTTTGTTATGTACTTATTATCTATGTCTTCATTTGTTTATGTCATCGTTAATTTTTCGGTGTTGTTTGTTTCTTTAACAAGCATTTATAATTTGAACGTTGGTTCTTTAAATTGTTGAACAACACACAACTTTTGGGCAGGCAGCAGAACTTTTACCGTCCCCCCGTAGTAGACGAATAGAAGAAGCACAGGTTAAATGTTGTCAACAATTCAGTCAGATTCTTAACCCTTCAACACCGCTTCCCAGCGCCTCACCTCCTCCCCCCCCCCCCACCCCCCACCCCCCCCCCAGCACCACCCATCACACACAACACACACACACCGACCTTTTTCTTTTTCTCTTCATGGTTTTTTTAAAGGACACCTTGGTTTGTAAACAAATGCTTACAACCAAAACAACAAACAACAGCAACGCGCTAAGATCACAGCCCAGTTCTGTTTACTACTACTGCGACTGCTCTTCACCCGACCCATCGTTGATAAACCTAGCTTATTGCTATGCTGAAACTTTGAAAGGACAGACCACTGATTTGTAGGAGCAGCAGCAACTTCCGTGCGCAACTCAAACATCTAATAAGCGGCTGCGGTTCAAAAAACGGGAGGAATGCGGGGGTTTGGTTGGGGGTTTGATGTGTGAACACGGGTGGGGGTGGCCCTTGGAAACGTAGAGTTGTGTGAGAAAGCACGAAAGAGACAGGTGCAAGGGTACTACTTATTAAAGACGGGTATTTATTTTTTGTTTTTGTTTTTATTTTTTTTTAAAACAAGTCTAGTTTAGTAGGCCTCTTAATTATGTAGGTAATAGCGTTTGAAAAAGTCAGTATACGTTAGCTGCTGTCGCTTTCCTCGCCGGCCGACCATTTTTTTTTTGTTTTTTTTTTTTAACCGTGCATTGGCACCCTCCCACCGCCGGATTGTGGAGTAGGGGAAGGAAGCAAGTGTCATTAAAAGACCAGCCAAAAACCGTCACAGAAGAAGGAAGGAGAGTGAGAGGGGGGTGGAGAGGGAAGAGGAGGGATGAGTGTGAGGAGAGATGGAGGACGAGAGGAATGTGGAAGGCGGTGAGGTTGTTGGGTATAGAGGGTTCGAGACTGAGCAAAAAACGCAAAGGGGAGGGGAGGGGAGGAGTGCGGATGGTGAGGGTGGGGTTTTTTTGATTGGGGGGAGAGGGGGGATGGCGGAGGGGGGGAAGGAGGGGAGGGGGAGAAGAAGTGTAGAGGGGCGGGGGGAGGGGAAGTAGAGGGGGGAGGAGGTGGGGGTGTGGGAGTTGGCAAGATGGGGCAGGGCAAAACAAAAGAAGAAAGGAGGGGAGGGTGGAGGAAGGAGGGGAGGTGGGGAGGGGGGGGCCGTTAGGGGTGGTGGGGCAGGGTGGAGTCGAGGGTGTGGGTCGGTGGGGGGAGTGGACGGGGTGATTTTCGGCGGGTGGGTGGGGGTGGATTTTGGTGTGTTGAAGCGCGCACCCCCACTCAATCACTCACTCTTTCACGCACACACTAACCACACCCCAAACCCCCCACTCCTCCTCATACCACTTGCAAACAAAAGAATTCACTTCCACGCACCGTCAGCGTGAGGAAGAGATATAAAGGGAAAGAAAGGAAAGAGAAAAGGAAAGGTCCACCCTTGTCTCACTTGGTTCGCTATCTCGAGACTTTTGGGCGGGACGATTTAGTAGTAGCCAGTTTAGCGGGAGGGAGACTCCGCACGCGGCCAGATCTGCCACTGCGGAGATAGTGGCAAGCAGGAAGGAGGGATGATGGACTAGGTTGTTCGGGTTATATCTGAGCTTCACCTTCTCTATGTATTGCTCTATGTCTTCTCCTCTTCTGTACCGCTTGACTTCGTTTTTGCCGCAGCTTGGCCGTACAAGAGCAAGAGGCGGGGGCAAAACTGAACTTTCCTGACTACCTGAATCTCGGATGATCGGAAGCGAACGGATGGTGGAGGGCCTAAGAAGAAGAGTTGGAGGTCATCGCGCGTTTCTTAGTGGGTCGTTGTTGAGGACGGCTTCTTGGCGGGCTGTGGTTGGGTTGGTTGGGTGGGTCTGTGGGGGTGGGAGGCGGCTGTTGGTGGCTTTGCCTTGGAGCTGGCTGTCCTTTGTCCATAGGCCTAGCGAGGAGAAAAAGAGATAGAATAAGCAGGGCAGGAACAAGTCAACGCGACCCGAGGCGACCCCCGAAAGCATGCAACACTTGCTTCGCGTTCTGAATTGAACTGAAAAAAAGAGAAAACGACTCCAACGCGGACCGAAACCCAGCTTGTCTTGTTTCTTTGTCATAAGGAGGTGTGTTTGTTCATAGTGGGGAACCTAAGCGCATTCAAGTGATCCACTTCTTATTGTTTTGTTGTTTTTTTTTTTTCTTGTTTTTTTTTTTGGTACATACAATCCTTTTTCAACTTTAAAAAAAAAAAATTTTCTTCGTTGATCGATTGGTCTTGACATTTGTGGACATTATTTTATTATAAATTTTTTTTTTTTTTTTTTTTTTTTTTTTTTGAATGCTTGGTTTGCCCAATGATCCGCGTGGGAAAACTAAGAACGTGTTACGCGACGCCGGCCGCTCTGCTCAAGGGGGTGTTAATGAAAGGTCTGGAGTTTCGTGCAGAACCGTTGGGCGGGGGCGGGGGACGGGGGGGGGGGGGGGGGACGGGACGGGGTGGGGGGTGGGGGGCGGTGGGGGGGGGGGCCTGAGGGGGGGAGGGGGGAGGTGAGGAGGACAGGAAAAGGGGAAAGGAGGCAGGAGGGGGGGGGGGGTGGAGGGGGGGGGGGGGGGGTGTTGAGGACGTGGGTGTGTGTATGTGTATGTGTTCTGTGGGTCTGTGTTGTGTGTCTGACGTCGGTTTCGACAGCGCGCGGCGAGCCGGTGTGTGTGTGTGTGTTGTTGCTTGTGGTTGTGGTTGGTTGGCTTTTATTGTGGTGTTTGTCGGTCATTGACGGTAATAGGTGACGATTGTAGTAAGTTAGTGAAGGCCGTAATTGAGTGGTGGATTGTTGCATGATATGTTGTTGTTATTGTTTGTGTTGTTGTTGTGTTAATGTTGTGTTGATGTAATGCTGTGAATGTTTTTCTTTTGTTTTTCTGTTGTAACATTATTGAACTGATTTCTTCTATGTAAGTTCTATTGATTTGCGAAGCATAGCTAGGTTCTTTTGGTCTTTGTGTTCGTGTGTTGTGTCTGTGTTGTGGGGGGTGTGTGTTGTGTTGGGTAAACTATAATAAGTCTGTAAGTTGGTCTGTCTGTCAGTTGCCTGTCTGTTGTCATCTATCTGTCTATAGGGTATGTCTAGTCCTGCCATAGGTTATGTTCTGTCTGTCTATATAGTTTTCTTATTGTATTATCTAGGTTTTTTAATGTATTCAGATGATTTATGATTTCCTGCACCCCTTTCCTGCCCACTCTCTCGTACAGCCAACTAGTCTTCATCCCCTCGGTCTGTCTGGTTTGAATGTAGTCCTCTCTCACTCTATATCCCTCATTCTCTATCTCTTGTCTCTATTCTCTCTCTCTCTCCTCTGTCTGTTGGTCTGTCTGTTCTGTCTGTCTATCTCTCTCTCTCTCCTTATCTTCTCGCTATATCTTATCTCTATATCTTCTATCTCTATCTCTCTATTCTCATGCTCAGATGGAATTTTCATGTCTTTGACACACTAGCCGAAACTACTATCATATTCCCCCCCCCTTCCCATTCTTAACCTTTTTTATCGTTTGTGTATTAATTACACTATGTATGTAGTTGTATGGTGTATGTTATTGTCGGTGCTGGTCGGTCGGGTCGGACTGTCTGTCCGCTTTCGTGTCTACACCTTCCTATCACCCCCGAACCCCCTATCAATCTCTGTGGCCTTATGCGTGCCGCACTCGCGCGCCGCCGCGCAGGCGAGCGCGCGCGCGTGTGTGGTATGCGTGCGTGGCACGTACCCCTGGCAACGTGTGTCCATGTGTGTGTGTGTGTGTGTGCGTGCGGAGTGAGTGAGATGCGTGCGTTGTGTGTGTTTGTTTTGTGTGTGTGTGTGTGTGTGTTGTGTTGTGTTGTGTGTGTTGGGTGGTGGTGGTGTGTTGGGTGTGGTGTGTGTGTGGTGTGTGTGAGATGTGCAGCACGCGCGCACAACTCCTCGAACCTGTGTGTGACCAGGGAGTGTGGTGTGTGTGTGTGTGCATTGTGTGTGTGTGTGTGTGTGGTTGTGTCTGCGCGTGCGTTTGCGTGCGCGCGCGACGCGGCGTGTGTGTGTGTGTGTGTGTGGGGGGGGGGGGGGGGGGGGGGTGAGCGGGCGCCGTAGCATTTGTGTGCTGCCGGTGCTTGTGGGTGTGTGGCGTGACGTGAGTTGGGAGAGCGTGCAGTGTTTGGTGTGTGTGTGGGTGTGTGTGTGTGTGTGTGTGTGTGTGTGTGTGTGTGTCCGTGCAGAGCGAGCGCCGAGCCATGTGTGTGTGTGTGTGTGCGGCGCGCTAGAGCCTGTGGTGTGTTTCTGTGTGGTGTGTGTAGGGTGTATGGTGTGTGGGTGTTGTGTGTGTGCGCGCGCGCCGCAACGCCGTTGCGTGAGAGGAGAGGAGAGAGGAGAGAGGTGGGGGGGGGGGGGGGCGGGGGGGGGGTAGGGAGGGCTATTCTGTGGAGGTGGGGGGGAGGGGTTGGGCGCGGACCGGGGGGGGGGGGGGGTGGGGGTGGGGGGGGGGGGGGGGAAGGAATGGGAGGGTGGGGGGCGGGGGGAACAGGACAGACAGACAGACAGAGACCCCAAGACAGAGGACACAAGCAGGGCAGACAGGCAGGATAAACAGATGCAGAACAGAACGGTTTGTCCAGTGATGGAACTGAATTTTCCGCACCACGCATGGAAATAATGGCAAATGCGTCATTAATAAGTGGGGGAAAGAAAGAAAGAAAGAAAAGGCGACAAGAAATGATTTGGTTTTCGTCTAATTACTGCTAATTTTTTCCCTTTTAATCTTTTTCGTTTCTATTGATGCGGTTTTTTGTTTTTTTTTGGTAATCCGTTTAATGTCTAAAGAAACGTTTTGTAGGAGAAAATGATGATGATGATGATGATGATGATGTGTGATGACCAATAATAATGATAATGTAATGATAAATAATAAGAAGAAAGAAGAAGACGAAGAAAGAGGGGAAGATGTTTACGAAAGAAGCAGAAAGAAAGAAGAACGAGGAGAAGAAACATGAGAGAACCTTGGATACGATTTCTTAGTTGATTTTGGTTATATTTCTGCTGCTGCATGTATATGGGATGTCTCTGTCTTTGTTATCTCGGGGAATATTTCCTCTGTCCCCCTCTCTCTCTATTCCCCTCCTCAATGGACTGGCCTGTATTCAAACTCTCTCTGTAGCTAAAGTCATGTCTTCTTCTGTATACTTTTTTTGTGATTACCTGACTAAAAGGATCTAGCTTGCCTGCTTTGCTGTTTGTTTGTCTGTCCGTCTGTATGTCTGTCTGTCCATCTCTGTCTTATTAATTACCTTTGTCCCTGCCTCAAGTCTTATTATCTGTCAGTTCTGTTTAGTCCATCTGTCTGTACGTCTCTGTCTATCTATCTCAGTTTCTCTGTGTTGGCCATGTTTTTTCCTCCGGTCTGTTCTTCCTCTTCAGGTCTTGCTCTCTCGGGCGCTCTAGCTCTATCTGTCTTTTGTCTTCTGTTCTCTCTGTTCGTCTCTTCTTCCC
>JADBJO010013460.1:46393-52372 GCA_016801955.1 Conus betulinus | reverse complement strand
CATGGATAAAGTTAACATACACATAGAAAGGATATTGCCTGATTAGAGAAGACAATTCACATCTGAGGAGAAAGAAGTACTGAGGAAAAGGACAAAAGTACTGCAGAAGAAATGCTCTGAATTAATGGATGAAGCCAACCATCTGGAGAAACAAATTCAAGCAAGAGAAATAATTTTCGTATACATTAGAACAACGCACACGAAATGATCAGTTTGTCCAGAGATTCTCAGAAAGAGACGTCAGAATAGACGATATAAAACTACTGCATTTTATACAGTGTGTTTTAATAGTTGGTGTGATGTGCTTAGTGTGTCGGCAGAGTGTCTGTGTGCTTGTCACTTCTCGCTTTCAGCCTCCCCCGCTGACTTGCACCACTGCTAGCAGCACCGTGAGAAGGGGAGCAGAATGCGTCAGTCCTTCCCTGTCAGTAAATAGCCTCTCAACCAGCAAGCCCTATGTAGTGTCTCCTCATGCGACGCAAGTCAACTGGGACCTTACAGACTCAGACTAAGCTACAAGGGACTTGGAGGTAGTCTGCCTCCAGATGTGTGGCATGCAGGCCCACTGGTGTGTGAATACGCCCTGGTGCCCACGAGCCAGACTTCCAGCTATGGGTCAAATAGCTTCACTGCCTTGTGGACGCGTTGAGAGAGACGGAGGTTATGGCAGTAAACCCTGAAAGAAAATCCTGAGCGCAGCTCCTAAGGTGGTTGGTCGAAATACTTTGACACCTTCTAACAACTTTTGCAGCTGCACTGGCATCGTACGTACTGTACTGTCTTGTCCTTTCCATTGGATTCTACCAGCAAGGCCGAGAGGGGGATTCGGCGATTGGGCACCCCAGAATCCCCACACATTTTGCCCAGGTTTGCCCCCTGGAGAGGTCACCCCAGTGCCGCTGTCCCATCGAGAGAAACAATGCCAGAGACAGCAGTTACAGGTTATAAACCCAGAGCATATTGACTAAGTTCAGGTATTGCAGGTTGTCTCCAATGGTGGGAGGGACCATTGCGTTCCATTGGTCAGCTACTGCCTGCCTCAAGCTGGGCAGTCCCCAGCCAAAAACGTGCTGACCCACCACAGTCTGCCTGCTTCAATGGGTGCTTGGACCTAAGGGAAAAGACCAAAGAGCACACTGTAAACCCTTCACCAAGCAAAGAAGCTAGGAGAAAGAAATCAAAATCAATGTCTTACGGCTGGCAACCTGGAATGTCAGAATGATGTGTCCTGGCCTTTCTGACGACCTCCCTTTCCTGGTTTGAAGATTAAGAAAATGTTTTTTTTTAAATTGATAAATTCTTTTGGATATACGTTTTCCAAGGTCAGTAATTTGATTATACCATGATAAGTCATTGTCAGAAAAAAACAACAACCTGATATTTCATGAGATGTTGCTACCTCGATCTTTTGTTTTTTGACATATAATGATGCAAATGGGAAACTCTTTTTCTGTCGTTTTTTGACGTGTGGTCACAAACGTGCATTTAGTTTTATCTGCATTGAGGGCCATGTGGTTCATTTCTGTCCATAGATTTAGTCTGTTGATATTACTCTGAAGGTTACTTACTAGAATGGTAGAATTAGCACTGTTTGACTGTTGTCAGCAAACATTTTGCAACCGCACTTTATATATAAAGGAAATCATTTATGTAGATAGAAAATAATAGGGGTCCTAAACAGCTCCTTGAGGAACACCAAATTTCAAAGGAAGTAATTCAGACCTTTTGTCACTAAATTTCAACAAGTTGTCGGTGATCAGTAAAAAAGATCTGATAAACTCTATAGCCACACTTGATAGTTTGTAATGTGTCTAAGATGCGAATGGCTGATAACGTCAAAAGTTTAGTAAAATCAACAAGAAGAATTCCAGTAGATTCATCATTGTTTATCTTAGATAGACATTGATCCATAGGGTGTATATGAATGAATGGCAAGAGTGATTTTGTTGAAAACCTGATTGATTGTCATGAATTAGATCATAATACTTCAGATGAGAATATAAATGTATTTGAACATGTCTTTCAATTAGTTTTGACAAAAGGGAAAGAATTGAAATGGGTCTTTAGTTAGAGGAATTGGCAGGATCTCCATTCTTGAGCAAAGGTATAAGTTTGGCCTGTTTAAATTTTACGGGGAAATATTCTTTTTTCAATGCACAGATTATAAGCATAGGTGAGTGTATCAGCGATAACTGTTGACGAGATTCTTAATATCTTTCCATGGATTCCATCCAAGTCTCTGGTTCTTGATTGTTTAAATTCAGCAGCTGATTAAAAACTTCACCTATTGAAACACACGGTATGGAGAAAACTGAAGTGACATTTTTTGAACGACATATTGTTGTAACTCTTGTAAATCGTTCTTATTAGTTTTATCACTTATTATTATGTGATTAGCAACATTTGCAAAACGAGAGTTAAGATCTTCTGGTGATATGTCTTTTACTGGATTTTGAGAAGAAGCCTTCAATTTATTATTGGTTAAAAAATTAATAGCCTTCCACATCACATTTAAATTCTGTGAAGAAGATAATAAATCTTGAAAATATTTTTTCTTCGCTTTTCCCTTTATAGAATGAACTCTATTTCTTTGTTTTCTCAATTGTTCTTTGTTTTTGTTTTTTGACCTGAGACAATAGTCTCTTTTATATATTTAATTGTCTATTTCCTTAGTCAGCCAAGGAGGTTTAATTACATATTTCACTCTTTTTTCCTACAAAAGGAACGTGTTTATTATACACTGAATTAAATGTATTAATCCAGAAGTTAACAGCATCATTGGGGTTTCTTACCTGATAAACATAATCTAAACCTGAGTGAAGTAAATCGCAAAGGAAAGCGCGTTTCTATCGAAATGTGTAAAGCATCAGTACAAGATTTCCTCCCATTAAACAAACAGATGAATGGTCACTGCATCAGGTCTGTACGGAACACATTTCGATTGTGTTTACTTTTTGTGTTAACATAAATATGATCAATTAGAGTTTCAGTGTGTTCAGTAATACGTGTCGGTCGATCAATTATTTGTTCTAATCCATAATAGGATAACCACGACTCCATTTTGTTCCAGGTTTTGTCAAATCAATATTAAAATCACTGTAAAGAATTATTTCTTTAGACTTCAAATTTGAAGCATCCATCATTGAATTAAACTTGTCATACCAGTCGGTAGTTTCAGCTGGGTTTCTTTGTAGAAATCCTATCAAAATTGGTTCAGAATGTCTAAAAGTAATTTCTATCCAGATAGATTCAATATGATATTTTTCCAAATGGAACATTCTTTTGAAGTTTACTGAGTTTGAACAATAGAAAAGTAATCCAGTTGATTTAGGTGTAACTGGATCAAGTCGGTTTATATCATAGTTAGGCTTGTACATATTGGAATCATGAATCAAATCTGTTATTCAAGATTCAGCAATATAAAAAACAAAACAAAACAAAACAAAACAAAACAAAACAAAACAAAACAAAACATGAAAGTTATGGCCATTATTATATAGAATCGTTGCAATATCCTGGGCTTTATTTCTAGCACTGTTGATATTTAGAAATTCTACTCGAAGCCCCTCCTGTGAGGGTCATGTGTCTAATGCAGAAGCATAGTGTTACAAAAAGCGTCAGTCAATATTCAACTATAATCTTATGCACAGTCTGCTTTATGCAACGTAATACGCAGAGGAATGCATACAATACAGCCTTAAAGACTATGAATCATTCAATACAGATAAAACTAGTTCTGTCATCACTGTTTCAAAAATTGACAAATTAACAATGCACATCAAGAAAAATGAAACCATTTAAGGAATACACAAGCATAGAACTAGTCTCATTAAATCTCAGAGGTCACAAAATCAAACTATATATTCAAGGAGACAAATAAAGTAACAATGTGAGAGAAAAAAAGGAACAATGTGTGAAAGGGAAAAAAAAAAAAAACCGGAAAAATGGAAGAACTGGAGGCAAAAGAGGCACAAATCATGGCGCTTTGAGCTTGTAAAAACCAAGTATCACCAGACACTTGGTTCTTGTTGTCTCAACTGGTGGAAATGCTTTCAGTATGGGTTTGACAAAACCTCGTACTTTGAGATACTGGCTTCTGGTTGTCTTTGATCATGACACTTTCAGCCATCGAAAACCAAGCATCTTATGCATGTTTTGAATTGTATTGTTTACACTTAGTGCAAGAGATAAATGCAAGTTCAAGAACATGTTTTCAGCAGAACTGATATTGATTTACTTTGTGTAAAAGTTTTGAGGCACTCACTTAATTTGTTTTCATGCTACAGCAGCTGAAAGTTTAAAAATCGTCCCCTGTAAACTTTCAAATGCGGCGATACATTTCATACAGGCCAGATCCAGAAGGTGAAGCAATGTATGTTTTTCCATCCTTGGGAATATATTTACAGTGGTATGCATCTCCACCTTTCAGCATCTTAGGACGAGTGTTGCAGAAGATCCGGAGAGACCCTCCTGTAGAAGTCAGGTGCAGACGCCATCTTCTTCATCAAGCCACCTCAGAGCAGTTCATCTTCTCATTCAGAAACGTCAGCTAAACTTGCTTGTCTGCAAGATCTCGGCAAAGATTTCTTAACTTCTGGTTTATCAAAAAAAAAATCAGTTGATCTAATCATGGATTCATGGAGACCCAACACCCATAAATCCTACAACACTACACTCAAAAAATGGCAGAAATTTATAACCAGAAATTAAATCACTACTTGTACTCATGTGCATGTGGCAATTTGTTTCTTGCAAAACTGTATACTGCAGGTGCTAGTTGTATAAAGAGTTGTCATCTTCCCTTCAGGTGTTCCACTTCATGTTAAAATAATATCACGTGTCAAAAGTTTGTTGTGAGGCATTCCTCAATTGTTCAATGTTGTTTTCTACACTACTGTTTACTATGTTCACAATCTGGTTCTATGATTGCTTTGTTATATATTATACATAATTAATTGGAGACTTTGACGATTGCTTCTCTTACTTGTCAGGGATTGGGTGATACTAGAAAAAGAGGGATGTCTTCCATTATTTGAGCAGAAAAAACTTTTCCATACATTGTTTGCAAGACACTCATTTAAGTAACGAATTAGAAAAATACATAAACTAAGAATGGGCGTACAAATGCGTGTTTGCTTCTAGGGGAGTTGTTTGTTCTCTTTTCAAATAACTTTGAATTAAAAGTAACTGAAATTCATCCTGATAAGAATGGAAATTTCATACTGATACTATCTACTGCTTTTGAGAAAGAAACGACAACTTAAAGTGTGCAACAAGTTGGTCTGAATATACCTGATATCAGAAAGTGTATCTATGCCCTTAAACTTTCATGGCTCAGAAAATATAAAACAACAAATGATAAACAGATGAATGTTGCACTCGAAATGTATCCTTTTCTTAGAAACATGGAATGTTATGCATCAGTGTACGCTTTAAATCATACAAATCTGAAATCATGCTTTTAGAGCATGTAGAAGTTTTTGCCTCTCAGTATTACGCCAAAAAGTCTTTGTGAACTACTCGGTGAACCGATTTTGTTTTTACAACGAAGGAAAGAACAGTAGGAAACATTGTTATTAAGTAAAATAGGATAACAGAGAGAAAGGGATCTTCTGAAAAATAATGGAGGATGTTTCAAGCATGAAGAATTCATAGCCACTACACAATTACCAGTAAATTTTATCACGTGCATGGCTGGGTCTTTTCAATAAAAATACACAAAAAATATGCGGAATTCGGTTAAATGACAATACTTATTTCACTCAAGGTATGCCTAATGCATTAAAAAATCATAACTAATACAAATAAAGGTGCAAAAAGATATCCTGAGTATTACACACTTGACAACAATAAGCCTAATTGCTGTTCAAAGTCGTCAGCAAAATGAATTTGAACGTTTCCTGGAGAAAAGTGTCTTCCTAAATCAGTAAAATCAAAGAGGTGAAACTTAAATGGCTACAAAAAGAATTATCCATTGAA
>JADBJO010013460.1:26393-41393 GCA_016801955.1 Conus betulinus | reverse complement strand
CACTTGCATCACAGAGCTTTGCAGATTTGGGTGTCTTCTCCTCTTTCTCTGTGCAAAACATATCTACACAACAGCAAAACTGGAATACGCCAAATATTGACATCACCCCTGGTCCACTGAATATGACTGACATTTGTCCAGGCGTGGACTATCTTGAGACTCAAAACAGCACGAACACTACAATCCTACAGGCTAATGCTTCAAGTTGTGATGGCAGCTCGTTACCACGCACCACTCAGCAGGGTGTGGTATATGGGATGTGTGACCGTGCCACACCGTTCTGTTCACTGCAGGTGAAAGTACCCCAGGGTAGGTATGTGCGCGCTCGTGTTCGACGACGATTGTCGTATGACTGTGATTCGGGGTTCTGGAAAGCTGAAATAATCAATTTCCTAGACAACAACAAATGCTTTTCATTTATTGTGGCCTGCTATTTTCATGATATGGAGGAAAGTTTTGTTGATTCAGACATAACAAACAAAACAAGATGTTGCTGGTGAACATCAACAGACCGCGCATTGATGTGCATTTTCAGCTGATAAAAACCCATAGTTTAATTGTAACTCATACTCTGAAACATTTCATGTATATAGTCATACCATATACACTATGGAACACTCGAGGAGAAATGCGTTTTGATCACGATTGGAGAGTAGCTACGACTTGCCTTGTCAGTTTTCATGAAATCAGTCATATGAGAACACATATTAGCTTAGGTTTTCAGGATGCTAATGTAAGTTCAGCCAAGACAGGGAGGATGGTATTTAGCTCAACTGGGAGTTACAAAGAGGAGTTTATTACTGCGTGTATTACTTGTCATCCATCAGTTAACATTGTTTACACTTCACACCTCAAACTGAGGCTGGAAAATAATCATCACAGTGGTCTGGTACTGCTCGTGTCTGTGCTTCCTACAAGCAAACAGCCAGCGAAGTTGCCCAGTGGTTTGTTCAACTGCTCTGTGCCATACTATTCTGATGTCCAGCCTCACCTGCACTGTAATCAGTGGACAGACTGTGAAGACGGACGGGATGAAACAGGGGACTGTCCCTTCAGCAGTGCCGACTGCAAGGGTCTGGTGGCCTCACGTGACAAGTGTTTCAGATTACTCATACGGGGCGAAAAGCGTGTGTCCACTGTATTTTCGAACTTAGAGTGTCATAAATTGGGTGAAAAACTAGCGAATGTAAAAACTAGGAGGGAAAAGTCAAATTTTCAATCGGTGTTCATCAACTATAGAAGATTTAAAGCATCAATAGGACTACAGTCAGGATGGCACAATGTGCCATTTCTGTATAGCAAGTTTCGTGCATGGTTGGACTCCACTTTAATCTACAACATGAATCACTTCCATACAGAGCGTCAGTATGTTCCTTCAAGGTCTTTTGGAAGTACGTATGTCACACATGAAGGGGCACGATTTGTCAATTTCCATGACGTTCCTTTAATAGTATGTGATTTAAATTACATCCACGTGTAGCCTTAAGTTCACCAGTTTTCTCGGCTGACTTGGGGCACTTGAAACACATTTGCATGAAGACACGCCAACGCTTGGTCATTTGCTCTACGAACTTTGTACACATACGTTTTTGTCTTTTGACACGAAGAGTCAGTGTGTGAAAATGACAGATTTAGCCTCCTACGAACGGTCAAACGTCAGTTTCGTGCAGTCGTATGACACTGTAATTGCAGAAAAACAATTAACCTACACCCCATTTAGATGTGATGACGATAAGATTAAATTGCATCATACTTTGCTATGTGATTTCAGAAAGGATTGTGTAGACAGAAGCGATGAAACATTTTGTGAATGTGTGTGTTTCGGTTTTCTGTGCTCAAATGGTCAGTGTGTGTCACACGGTCAATATTGCAATCAGCACACAGATTGTCTGGACGATTCGGATGAGATTGGATGTTCTGATGATGCCACGTACCATGCCCCGATCAAAGAGGAAAACATTCAACAGTTTTACGTGGATCTGGATGGGGGCAGGTTACTTCACCCAACAGCTGATGACAGCTGACCACTCTTGTCCTCATACTCATTATCGCTGTATAACTGAGTGGCTGTACTGTCTGCCTGTCTACACTAGATGTAATGGATTCTATGACTGTGTATATGGAGAGGACGAGCAGGATTGCGAGATAGTGAAATGCCCTGGTTTTTACTGATGCCGCGCGTCTCGAACCTGTGTGCATGGAGATCATCTGTGTGACGGTTGGGGTCAGTGCCCCCAACGTGATGATGAGATGATGTGTGATACGATGTGCCCTGAAGGGTGTCAGTGTCAAGGTCACGTGTTGTTCCTATGTTCAACTCCATTTCTGTCTGCTCACTTTCCTCAGTTGCGATATGTGGATGCAACTGGTTCAAACATGTCACTGTCTGATTTCAATACAATCGTTTACCTGGTTGTTTTGATTTTATCTCATTGTTCTATTCATAATATTTCGCTTTCTAAATTGACACATTTGGAGATTGTTGATTTAGCTCATAATAATATTCAAACTCTCAACTTGGCTTACTTCCTTCAGTTGCCACATTTAAAACGCCTTCACATGGGAAACAATCCTCTCAATAAATAAAAAGTGAAACGACGAAGCACATTATGTATTCATTGAATCAAGTTGACGTATCACAAACACAGATCAATATTCTTTACAATAATGTATCTCTATATTTCCCTCACTTGAGAACATTCAATACCTCGTTCGGTGCTGTTGAAACAATTGGTCCAACAGGTTTGAAAAATATGCCACAAATCCAAGAGCTGGATTTAAGTGGAAATACACTCGACAGATTTCCATTGGACATGTTGTCGAAGTCAGGTAGTTTACAGTGTGTTCTTTCATCGAATTACAGAGTTTGCTGTAAGAACATGCTTCCAGAACAGTTGACTGAAGTCAGCTGCTTTGCTCCTGTCGCTGCGTTCCCATCATGCACAACACTGCTGCCAGGAGACCTCTACGTAGCTTTCCATTGGCTCATCGCTGTGTTTGCTGTGATTGGGTATGTGGCTGGATTTATGGTTCCTTCTGCAGTCAGGAATATGACTGGACCAAATGTTATCATGGCTGTTACCCATTTGCAGTTCGCTGATATCTGTATGGGATGCCATGTCACTGTTATTGTGATAGCAGACCTTGTATTTCGTGGACAATACATGCTCATTGAGAAAATGTGGACTAACAATGTCATCTGCAAAATGGCTGGTTTTCTTTTCTTTTTGTCTAGTACAGTCTCACCAATGATGATTTGGTTCATTACTTTAAATCATGTTATTGTCCTTTGCTTATCGTATGATTTATCGAGTTTTAACAGATCTGTAACGACTGCGGTTTGTATAGTAATGTGGATACTTGGAATCCTGTTATCATTGATTCCGTTCTTTCCTGGGATGTCTCACTGGGTCATGGAGGGCCAGTCAGGTCTATGTCGTTCTGCCTTGGTTAGTCGTGATAACTCACGGCCAAAATTCACCTGGTTTACAGTTGTTGTGGCCATCAATTTCACTCTGTGCTTGATGACCGGAGCTGGTCAAGGTATCATCTTTCTGAAAACACCAAAACACAGAATACCACTCAACCACACACACAGCTTAATGTACTCCTCAGTCCATATTATGAGAAAAAGTAGCTATTGCAGATTTTATTCGTTGGTTCGTGTTTGGAGTCATCAAGATGACGAGTTTATGTAGTATTGCTATTTTCATTAAGTCAGTGATAGTATGGCTGTATTCATATCACCAGTCAATTCAGCTCTCAACCCACTGCTCTACATATGGGCTGCGTACACTCAATGGCAACGTCAAGAAAAAGAAATGAAATTGATACAAGTGTTGAAATCTCGTGTGAGAACAAAAAACCACCGAACTGCTAAACAATCATTTAGATAAAGAAAGAAAAAGGATGACTGATATTTGTTGTTATTGAAAGGATGTGTGGGTTTGTAAGTTTGTGTGTGACTGTCACACCAAAATGACACCACGGAACAACGTGAGATTAGAAGCCTTCACCGTAACACATGAAGCCAGCCATCCCACCTTCTTTACCCTTCCACACCTCCCCACCCCCAAACCTACACTACCTCTCCATCTTCATGTCCTCCTGGCGCGATGACTATGAATGTTAATCCTGTGGGAGCGTGTGCTCTCTAAAGGCGCGGTGTGCAGGTTGCTGAAGCAGGTGTCCCAGGTGGACCAGGTGAGCCCTGTACTGCACCGTGCACAGCAAAGGCCTTGGGCTGTGTGTGTCAGTTACACCTGGACAGTGGTGTGTCAGAGCACTTCTCAGAGAAATGATGTCATCGACGTGTTTAGGGAAAGACCATGTTAAGCAGAAGCGCTTGTAATTTTAAAAACAATAGTGGCCTTTGACAGACACAATACTTACATTGAAACAGTGACAATACACGGCAAAGCTATACTTCTCAATTACCGCTGGACCATCAGAATGAAAAAGAAAACAAACATTTTTAAGCCTATGGCTTCCTTATTTCCAAACGTTCTGTTCCTGATGAAAGGAAACAAGACCAAGTTAAAGAGGCAGGTGATACTGAAGCAACTAATACAGTACAATGTACAAGTTCATCGTCACGCTTTCTCAAAAATCATAACTACAACAAGTATACCTGGAATGACAGCAGTAAGTAACAAGGTGGATGACTGCAGAACAGTCATCATCACCATCATTGAGAAAGAAATTTTCTACGACAAAAACTGAATACAATGTTTAGTCCATGAAGCCAACGTGTAATAAATTAACAACTCAAGTAACATTATTTAATCGAAATAACATCATCTAATCGACATTTTGTATCCAAGAAAACAGAAAATTGATTCAAGCGTTATGTAGCATTCAGCACATTCAGATATGGTTATATGCCTATGTTAGTTATCGTTTTGTATTTTTCCGTATGCATCAGTCAGTATCAGCAGATACAGAATATATACTGAAGGCAATATTGATGATCGTAAAAAAGAAACTGAATGTGTGGCAAAAGATTGTCAAAAGACTTAGGCCCGTGATCATAGAACTCTTTTGCCTGCTCAGTTGAGGTTCTGACAAAGAATTATCGGGCTGTTTAAAGATGTGCATCGGATGCCCTTTCTCTCCTCTTGAAGAAGAATTCGCCAAGCAAATGAAGTCACGGGTGTACAGTAAGGCCTCTGGGTAGGGCTGTGAGTATTGGAGGAGTTGGATTTTTTTCATTCGGAAAAGAAAACGTGTTTGGGTAGTTGTGGGAATTTCCTTAATTCTATTCTGTCCAAGCATTCTACAATCTTGTCGTTGACGACCGATCTGCTCAGATAGTTTATAGATGACCTATTGGCATTGTACATGCCCTAGTCATCTTTTTGTTCGTTGTAAAACCAGTCTGTCAAATTGAGTCCAAGAAAAGAGCAGGACTAATTTAGAATCGCCATTTAAGGCTGGATGGTGAGTCATATTGGGACAATTGATCTGAGATTGAAGGGACAAATGATCTGAGAGTGAAGGGACAAATGATCTGAGAGTGAAGGCACAAATGATCTGAGACAAATGATCTGAGAGTGAAGGGACAAATGATCTGAGAGTGAAGGCACAAATGATCTGAGAGTGAAGGGACAAATGATCTGAGAGTGAAGGTCGAGTGGGTGAAGATCCTAGGAATCTTCACCGATTGTGAACAGAGCATGCGGTAAAATCAGAATACAATATGGATGGATGAACAGAACATGTTGTAAAATGTAGTGTGCAGCAATAGTGGCTGAACTTCACATGCAGTGGGAAGTAATATACAGCAGTGGTGACTGAGCATCGCAGTTGTGAAAATTGATGATTGAACAGCACATGTCAAAAGGTGTAAACAGTACTGATGACTGAAAGGTACGTGTCAAAAGTAGTAAACAGTACTGATGACTGAATATAGCACATGTTGACTAAACAGCACATGTCAAAAGTAGTAAACAGTACTGATGACTGAATAGCACATGTTGACTGAACAGCACATGTCAAAAGTAGTAAACAGTACTGATGACTGAACAGCACATGTCAAAAGTAGTAAACAGTACTGATGACTGAACAGCACATGTTGACTGAACAGCACATGTCAAAAGTAGTAAACAGTACTGATGACTGAACAGCACATGTCAAAAGTAGTAAACAGTACTGATGACTGAACGGCAATGTCAAAAGTAGTAAACAGTACTGATGACTGAACGGCACATGTCAGAAGTAGTAAACAGTACTGATGACTGAACAGCACATGTCAAAAGTAGTAAACAGTACTGATGACTGAACGGCACATGTCAAAAGTAGTAAACAGTACTGATGACTGAACGGCACATGTCAAAAGTAGTAAACAGCATTGATGATTGAACAGCACATGTCAAAAAAGTAAACAGTACTGATGACTGAACAGCACATGTCAAAAGTAGTAAACAGTACTGATGACTGAACGGCACATGTCAAAAGTAGTAAACAGTACTGATGACTGAACGGCACATGTCAAAAGTAGTAAACAGTACTGATGACTGAACGGCACATGTCAAAAGTAGTAAACAGTACTGATGACTGAACAGCACATGTCAAAAGTAGTAAACAGTACTGATGACTGAACAGCACATGTCAAAAGTAGTAAACAGTACTGATGACTGAACAGCACATGTCAAAAGTAGTAAACAGCAGTGATGACTGAACAGCACGTGTGAAAAGTAGTAAACGGCATGATGACTGAACAGCACGTGTCAAAAGTAGTAAACAGCATTGATGATTGAACAGCACATGTCAAAAGTAGTAAACAGTACTGATGACTGAACAGCACGTCAAAAGTAGTAAACAGTACTGATGACTGAACAGCATATGTCAAAAGTAGTGAACAGTACTGATGACTGAACAGCACATGTCAAAAGTAGTAAACAGCACTGGTGACTGAACAGCACATGTCAAAAGTAGTAAACAGCAGTGATGGCTGAACAGCACATGTGAAAAGTAGTAAACAGCAGTGATGGCTGAACAGCACATGTGAAAAGTAGTAAACAGCATTGATGACTGAACAGCACGTGTCAAAAAGTAGTAAACAGTATTGATGACTGAACAGCACATGTCAAAAGTAGTAAACAGTATTGATGACTGAACAGCACATGTCAAAAGTAGTAAACAGTACTTATGACTGAACAGCACATGTCAAAAGCTGTAAACAGTACTGATGATTGAACAGCCCATGTCAAAAATTGTAAACAGTACTGATGATGACTGAACAGAACATGTCAAAAGCAGTAAAGTACTAATGATTGAACAGCAGTAAAAGGTAGTAAACAGCATGGACGACGGAACTGTACATGTTATCAAAAGTAGTCTACAGCCAGTCATGAATGTCCATCGTGGTCGACGAAGACGTCAGTGACTCTGCAGGTGTGAGCGCAAGCCAAAGCTGGACATGCAAATACGTCTGCACTCTGAACATGCGACAGCTGTCATTGGGTCAGGTCTCCTCTCTCTTTGCGGGCTTGGCACTTCTGGTCCAATTCCTGCAAACGCTTCGTCTTCGAAGCTGTTTTACTCCTTTGTGGACAGCAAGTCGCCGGACACACTACGGTCTGTGGCAAGTGTTTCTCAGCCATGAAGCGGGATACAGCATTAACAGCACATGTAAAAGGTAGTATACAGCTGATGATTTAACAGCACATGTTGTGAAAAGCCGTATGCAGTACTGGCTGACCGTATAGCACGTGTAAAAAAAAGTAGTAAACATTACTGATGACTGTCTAGCACGTGTAATAAAAAGTAGTAAACATTACTGATGACTGTCCAGCACGTGTAAAAAAGTAGTAAACATTACTGATGACTGTATAGCACGTGTAGTAAAAAGTAGTAAACATTACTGATGACTGTATAGCACGTGTAGTAAAATGTAGTAAACATTATTGATGACTGTATAGCACGCGTACAAAGAAGAAGAAGAAGAAGAAGAAGAAGAAGAAGAAGAAGAGAAGAAGAAGAAGAAGAAGAAGAAGAAGAAGAGAAGAAGAGAAGAGAAAGAGAAGAAGAAGAAGAAGAAGAAGAAGAAGAAGAAGAGAAGAAGAAGAGAAGAAGAAGAAGAAGAAGAGAGAAGAAGAGAGAAGACGAAGACGAAGAGAGAGAGACGAAGACGAAGAAGAAGACAAAGACGAAGACGAAGAAGAAGAAGAAGACGAAGACAAAGAAAAAGAAGACGAAGACGAAGAAGAAGACGAAGACGAAGACGAAGAAGAAAATGAAGATGAAGACGAGACCAAGACGAAGACAAAGAAGAAGAAGAAGAAGACGAAGACGAAGACGAAGACGAAGAAGAAGGAAATCACACAAAAGAGAAGAAACGAAAACGAGAAGACGGGGATAAAGACGGAAGAAGAAGAGTGTGAGGAAGATAAAGGGAAGAAGAAAGAAGTGGAACAGAAAAAGAGTACGAGAGAAAGAGAGAGAGAGAGAGAGAGAGAGAGAGAGAGAGAGAGAGAGAGAGAGAGAGAGAGAGACGGAGTGGAGGGAAGAAAAAGCGGCCGAGGCAAAAGAAAAACACCTGTTCTCTTATCTCTGTATGTAGTGTCCTGCTAGTGACAATCCTCTTGTCTCTGTATGTAGTGTCCTGCTGGTGACAATTCTCTTGTCTCTGTACGTAGTGTCCTGCTAGTGACAATCCTCTTGTCTCTGTATGTAGTGTCCTGCTGGTGACAATCCTCTTGTCTCTGTATGTAGTGTCCTGCTACTGACAATTCTCTTGTCTCTGTATGTAGTGTCCTGCTAGTGACAATTCTCTTGTCTCTGTATGTAGTGTCCTGCTACTGACAATTCTCTTGTTCTGTATGTAGTGTCCTGCTGGTGACAATCCTCTTGTCTCTGTGTGTAGTGTCCCACCAGTGACAATCCTCTTGTCTCTGTATGTAGTGTCCTGCTGGTGACAATCCTCTTGTCTCTGTATGTAGTGTCCTGCTAGTGACAATTCTCTTGTCTCCGTATGTAGTGTCCTGCTGGTGACAATCCTCTTGTCTCTGTGTGTAGTGTCCCACCAGTGACAATCCTCTTGTCTCTGTATGTAGTGTCCTGCTGGTGACAATCGTCTTGTCTCTGTATGTAGTGTCCTGCTAGTGACAATCCTCTTGTCTCTGTATGTAGTGTCCTGCTAGTGACAATCCTCTTGTCTCTGTATGTAGTGTCCTGCTAGTGACAATCCTCTTGTCTCTGTATGTAGTGTCCTGCTAGTGACAATCCTCTTGTCTCTGTATGTAGTGTCCTGCTAGTGACAATCCTCTTGTCTCTGTATGTAGTGTCCTGCTAGTGACAATCCTCTTGTCTCTGTATGTAGTGTCCTGCTGGTGACAATCCTCTGTGTCTCTGTATGTAGTGTCCTGCTGGTGACAATTCTCTTGTCTCTGTACGTAGTGTCCTGCTAGTGACAATCCTCTTGCCTCTGTATGTAGTGTCCTGCTGGTGACAATCCTCTTGTCTCTGTATGTAGTGTCCTGCTACTGACAATTCTCTTGTCTCTGTATGTAGTGTCCTGCTACTGACAATTCTCTTGTCTCTGTATGTAGTGTCCTGCTACTGACAATTCTCTTGTCTCTGTATGTAGTGTCCTGCTGGTGACAATCCTCTTGTCTCTGTGTGTAGTGTCCCACCAGTGACAATCCTCTTGTCTCTGTATGTAGTGTCCTGCTGGTGACAATCCTCTTGTCTCTGTATGTAGTGTCCTGCTAGTGACAATTCTCTTGTCTCTGTATGTAGTGTCCTGCTGGTGACAATCGTCTTGTCTCCTTGTGTAGTGTCCCACCAGTGACAATCCTCTTGTCTCTGTATGTAGTGTCCTGCTGGTGACAATCGTCTTGTCTCTGTATGTAGTGTCCTGCTAGTGACAATCCTCTTGTCTCTGTATGTAGTGTCCTGCTAGTGACAATCCTCTTGTCTCTGTATGTAGTGTCCTGCTAGTGACAATCCTCTTGTCTCTGTATGTAGTGTCCTGCTAGTGACAATCCTCTTGTCTCTGTATGTAGTGTCCTGCTAGTGACAATCCTCTTGTCTCTGTATGTAGTGTCCTGCTAGTGACAATCCTCTTGTCTCTGTATGTAGTGTCCTGCTAGTGACAATCCTCTTGTCTCTGTATGTAGTGTCCTACCAGTGACAATCCTCTTGTCTCTGTGTTTAGTGTCCTACTACTGACAATCCTTTTGTCTCTGTGTGTAATGCTCTGCTACTGACAATCCTCTTGTCTCTGTATGTAGTGTCCTGCTGGTGACAATCCTCTTGTCTCTGTATGTAGTGTCCTGCTAGTGACAATCCTCTTGTCTCTGTGTGTAGTGTCCCACCAGTGACAATCCTCTTGTTCTCTGTGTGTAATGCTCTGCTACTGACAATCGTCTTGTCTCTGTATGTAGTGTCCTGCTAGTGACAATCCTCTTGTCTCTGTATGTAGTGTCCTGCTAGTGACAATCCTCTTGTCTCTGTGTGTAGTGTGTTCTGCTGGTGACAATCCTCTTGTCTCTGTGTGTAGTGTCCCGTCAGTGACGATCCTCTTGTCTCTGTATGGTGTGTCCTGCTAGAGACAATCCTCTTGTGTCTTGTGTGTAGTGTTCTGCTGGTGACAATCCGCTTGTCTCTGTATATAGTGTCCTGCTAGTGACAATCCTCTTGTCTCTGTATGTAGTGTCCTGCTGCTGACAATCCTCTTGTCTCTGTGTGTGTAGTGTCCTGCTGGTGACGGTCCTCTTGTCTCTGTATGTAGTGTCCTGCTGGTGACAATCCTCTTGTCTCTGTGTGTAGTGTCCTACAATGGAGAACCCCCTGTCTCTGTACATAGTGTAATGAAAGTGACATACTCTTGTCTCTGTATGGAGTGTCCTTCTAGTGACAATCTCCCTGTCTCTGTACATAGTGTAATGAAAGTGACATACTCTTGTCACTGTATGGAGTGTCCTGCTAGCGACAATCTCCCTGTCTGTACATAGTGTAATGAAAGTGACATACTCTTGTCACTGTATGGAGTGTCCTACTAGTGACAATCTCCCTGTCTCTGTACATAGTGTAATGAAAGTGACATACTCTTGTCTCTGTATGGAGTGTCCTGCTAGTGACAATCTCCCTGTCTCTGTACATAGTGTAATGAAAGTGACATACTCTTGTCTCTGTACGGAGTGTCATGCTGGTGACAGTTCTCTTGTCTCTGTACATAGTGTCCTGGTACAGCCGTGTCTGATTTGTCAGTATATAGTGTCTTGGTAGTGATCTGTACTTTAGTCGCTATATGTATTATCAGGGGTACGCATATGCTATCTTGTCTCTTTATGCATTGTCATAGTACTGATCTCTCCTCGTGTATCTGTATCCATTGCCACAGTACTGACGTGTGTTCTATTGTCTCTGTATATATTGTCATAGTTTAAATGTCAACACACACACACACACACACACACACACACACACACACACACACACCACACACACCACACAAGGCCAGAAGGCCTTATCGATAGTACATATCAAAGCACTTTTTCACTCTGGATAATAAGCACACTCTCTTAACCTCGCTATAGATTAGAATAGAAACGCTGGATTATTATCCATTAGAACCAGAAAAAAAATGTACAAGCGTTTCTAAAAGAAATACAGATGAATGGGCAACAAAGCCTGAAAAACATTAGAGGACATGAAACAAGACCAGCCCTCAACCTCACCGCCTCCCCTTCCTCCCCCCCCAAAAAAAAAAAAAAGGAAACAAAACGAAACAACAACACCACACCGCCGCCAACAACAACAACAGCAGCAGCAGCAGCAGCAGCAACAACAACAGCAACAAATAAAAGGGGAAAAAAGGATAGAAAGAAGAGGAATGATAGATAGGAGGAAGAATGAAGAGTCCAGATTTCCACCCACACTAAACACAGCTTATTTCAGAAAATATTTTTGTTTCAATGTCCAGTCATCCCAAACATTTGACAACGCAAGCAAAGAGCTTCTAACGATCGAACAATGGCTGTGTAAGAAAACGTACGCACATATTATTTACATGCTTGCACGTCTTCTTCTTTCGATCTACTTACTTCTCTCCACTTCAGGTGCAAACCGTTTTTTCTTCTTTTTGTTTCTAAATGTCTTCTGAAAAGCCATACTCTAAAAGAACTGTCATCTGAAACATGATCAGAAGAGTTGAGCCTGAAGGCATGGCAGGGACTCCTCAGGCGCAGTGCCTGTGGTACATCGTGGCAGTATCCTGCTGATTGAGGCTGGTGCCAGAGGGATCAGATGGGTACACGCCTCTGGAAGTGGTATAGGCGACGTCGTTCAGGTATCTGGCGAAGAACTGGCAGTCTGTTCTAGAGGAGCACATATCTGGCACTCCAGAGTGTTGCCACAGTCCACGGAAACCCCCGGGACAGCCACAGTCACCTGCGGGTACCGACTGTAGGTCGGCTGAAGGTCTGAGTCTGGCCACCCTGGAACACACACACACACACACACACACACACACACACACACACACACACACACACACACACACGCACACACACACACGCACGCACGCACTCCCCCCTCTCTCTCTCTCTCTCCCCCCCCTATCTCTCTCTCTCTCTCACACATACACACACAAACACACACACACACAAACACACACACACAAACACACACACACACACACACACACACACACACACACACACACTGTACTGAAAAACGTCCTCATTTTCGCTGTTACTGTAATGGATCCTATATCATCACCAGTGACCTCAACACCCGCGATAACCATGCTGCTGACCCCACCACCTCCAAACTTACTGATCTGCTGGATTTCAACGGTCTGGTCCAGTCAGTCTGCATGCCAGCACACACACGTGGACACATTCTTCATGGCATTGTCCACGGGCCACCCTGAAGTCCCTCATCGTTGACACACGTCCTCCCATCCTACCACGTCTTCAATATCTCCGATCTTCACCTTTCTCTACATCCTCTGCGCAGGCAAGACACTGGTTTTTTTTTTGCTGCTGTGGATTTATGTGTGTTTGAGAGTTTGACCTTCAGGCTTGTCTTGCTGCTTTGGCTCCCTCTTCTTCCGATGGACTGACAGTCTCGATGGGGTGTTGGAACTCATTCTGCAGACTTCTTGTTCCAGACAAGCGCTTTCACCTTAGTTCTCCTCCGTTGGGTCACAACTGTTAGAGGCCAAGTGTGAGAGGCGTACAGCTGAGGGACAGTGGCATTACTCTAGGTGAAATGTATATACACACAGATTTCAAGTCGCAAACAGTTCAGTTCATTTTCTCTTAGCCCAGAGAGGGGAAAAGGACCATTATGAGGACTGTCACCTCGTCGAAGTCAGTTCTCTACATAAATGCTTAATACAAGCATACAACGGACTGAACATATTCTCTCTAAAAGAAAAACAAAAAACAATCCCTAGCATTAATATTGAACTTTGTTTATAAAAAAAAGAACTAAGTTCAAAAATCGAGGGCTGACTGCCAGAACCCATTATCTCGTATACACATATATATAAGAGAGATACTGGGTTCTGGCACCCGACCCTCGTATGTGTGTTTTTTCTCTTTTAGGAAATAAGATGATCACATCAGTGGGACATCTGTGAACAAGGTTTTGTTGAAGTCAGCTGTAAAAAACGTTTATGTCTGACATAACTGAAGTACAAACACTGTAAGAACACGGTGCACTGCATTGTTCATAGCTTTGTTGATGCCGCTAAATCTGATCACCCAGTTGCCAAGCTTCTTGCATGCTCAACCTAAACAACCATGCAGTGTTACAAACACAGCTCTTGGAAAAGCTTATCTTTCTCCAGTGCCTTCTCATCATCTGCCTCACTGCTCTCTCTCTCTCTCTCTCTCTCTCTCTCTCTCTCTCTCTCTCTCTCTCTCTCTCTCAATTAGATTACCATGTTGTTATGTTGAATTGTCAGTATGAATGATATGTGCTGAAATAATGTATGCATGACAAGGACAGATTGTAAGACTAGGCTTTGGCCTAAAATCTCCATCCTTGTGTATTAATTCCACCTCTCTCTTTCTCCTTCCTCTCCTCTCTCCTCTCTCTCCACTCATCACTTCTTCTTTGTTTTAAGATCACTGTCCCTTACAGCTTCCTTAAATTGTCAGACAATCAATCCCATGTCATTTCCTCATTCCACATTTTCTGGAACCCTTCCACCCTCTTCACCTTGTGCCTGAAACCGTCGTCACAAGATTACAAAGATCATTTTGAAATTTGGCATCAAAACCCGTGAACTCGTTCCACTTCCGACATCTTTCCTTGACACTGTCCTGCCACACATCATCACCGTTATCAATGAGCCACTGTCCACTGGCTCTCTCTCGTCCTCTTGTACCTCCACCTCTCTTGGAAGAAGTCCACTCTTGATTGGCCATTTTCATTCTAACAACGTCGTTTGCCCTTTTCTGTCTGCCTGCCACTCTGATCTTAGAACTGGTACTGCTTCTCTTAAAATCTGTAAAGAGTTTCTGACTGCCCTCGACAACGACACCATATCACTTCTCTCTCTCTCTCTCTCTCTCTCTCTCTCTCTCTCTCTCTCTCTCTCTCTCTCTCTCTCCTGGACCTCTGTGCAGCTTTTGATGCTATCGATTATTTCATTCTTCTTTCCAGTTTGCTGAACTCTGTCGAATTCTCTGGTACAGTACTCAAATGCTTTCATTCCTATATTGCCCACCGTCATCTAGTTTTCTCTGTAAATGACTCTGCTTCCAGTCCAACTCCAACGCGGTAGGGTGTGCCCAGGGGCACAGTGCTTGGGCCTGTGCTTTTCATTGTGTATGCTTATCTCCCTTCCCCTCTCTCCTTCTTTGCCCCCACCCCCACCTAAGTCCCTCTCTCTCTCCTCTCCTCTCTCTCTCTCCTCCTCTCTCTCTCTCTCCCCCCCCTTTTGGTCTTGTTTGTGTACGTGATATGCATGATGGTGGAAATGAAAGTTGCAGTTTGAAGGACTGATGGAGCATAAATGTCCCCTTGATTGCAGGTGGT
>JADBJO010013460.1:0-26162 GCA_016801955.1 Conus betulinus | reverse complement strand
TGCGTGTGTCTGTGCGTGTCTGTGTGCGAGCGTGCGTGCGTTCGTGCGTGCGTGCTGTGTGTGTGTGTGTGTGTACTCGCGCGTGTGTGCGTGTGTGTGTGTCCGCGTGCGTGCGATTTTGTATGTCTGTTCGTGCATGCGCGAGCGCGCGCGCGTCTGCGTGTGCCTGTGTGTACGCACGGACCCGCGCACCTGCGTGACTGCATAGGCATGTACAGTATGTGTACATGTATGTGTTTGTTAAACACAAACAAACCAACATTCAGACTCTTGGTTCAGTCAGAAGAGGAACCGTGTGAGGGACAACAGGACCGAGCGATACAAGAAAGATCTACCTCCTCCTCATCTAGGTGACGCAGACTTTGGCTGACAAGAGTAGAAAGTGGGCACGAGGCACACTCAGAGCCCGTGGAAGCAGACGGGCATCTGGTCCCACGGCACCTGTCGCAGTCGTGTCGGGATTAGGTCCAGGCAATCCACATCCTCAGCATAATAGGTGTGTAGCCAGTCTGACACACTGGGTAAGGTGATGGGCTCAGTGATTGGTGGAGGGAGGAGAGTGGTCAAAGAGACAAGCAAAGAAGCACGTGAGAGAGAGAGAGAGAGAGAGAGAGAGAGAGAGAGGGGGGGGGTCGGATTCAGATTCGGATGGTTTATTCACATAGGCTAGTTCCCTTGTGAAGGGGTATGGATACAGCACATTTGAAACAAATATAGTCAGCAAGTAACAAAGTATTTCCAAAACAAAAATTACTGATCATTTTTGTGAGGTAGCCTTTTCTCTAAATTTAAATGCCTTGTACAAAAGGACGAACATTTACGAGTATCTTTTGTTGAAGGTGACGACATCAGTTGGGTCAGCCTTTGTAGGGAAGACTGTCTATAGAATTCAGGCTTAATGAGTTAATTTCTAATGTCCAATAGGGATATATAGCAAAGAACAAAATGCATCTCTTTTTCTTTGTCTAAATTTTACCATTATGTATTTAAGGTATCTACCATATATAAAGTTATGTATAAGGTTTCAGATCATGAGAACTACAGACATGTCTGTAAAAATCAAACTTTTCACTATTGTGGATTAACCTTCTTTTGCCAACTGCGGTCAACTAGTGGTTAACGAAAACAACTTATAAACTCTTTCACATTTTAAACACCTTGATTCGGCCACACAAAACCAAAAATGTGTTAAAAAAGACACAGAAATACATTACTAGCGAAGTTATTTTTTTAACAGAGAGAGAGAGAGAGAGAGACAGAGACAGAGACAGAGACAGAGAGACAGAGAGAGAGAGAGAGAGAGAGAGAGACTCATCTGGCATTTCTAATTCCATGTCATCGTCCTTGCCCCAGTCACTGGGTCAGAGGTGTCACATGTGGTCTGTTTCTGGGAGTGCCCTCGGCAAGCACCTGACTCCTTCATAAAGGTGAAGGTCACACAGAGGTCAGAGGTCGCACATGTTCGGGCGCAGTCCAGATTAGAGCGGGCCTGGAAGTCGAGGGAAGGGAGGACACTGGAGAGGTACATCCGGTCTGACAGGGCTATGTGACTGGTGAATGTGTTGTGGATGGTTGTGTGCTGTGTGTGACGACCATCTGTAGAAAGACGTGCAACACAGAGCTGTTAGCATCCGCCAGAGTGCCATTGGGACAGAGAACTGGAACTGTTGAAGAAATGTTTAAAAAATGTATTTTATTATGTTGTATGGTATTGTGCCATTTATATTATACCAAGCTGTGTTATATTGTAATGTCTTGCTACTTTAACTGTTGAATAGGTGTCAGAAGATATTTTTCTACTGTGCAGTATGATCGTGTATAGTTTTGTCTCTTATTGTGTTGTCTCATGTTGTAATGCGTCGCTCTATATTGCTGACAGCTCTGTGTTGCACGTCTTTGGGAGCCGGAATAGCTGAGTTGGTAGAGCGCCGGACTCGTAATCTTGGTGATCCTGGGGTTGCAGGTTCGAACCTCTGCTGGGGCGTTTCGGTACAGGGGGATTTTTCCCTCAGAGTTAACATTGGTTCTGACTCCATTATCCATACAGTCCTTCGAATGAGACTATAAACAGAGGTTCCGTGTGTGAACGCACGCATAACATCTTGCACACACGTAAAATCCCATCACCAACTTTCGGAAGAGTAGGCCAGTTTGGCCGTTGGCATGGATGACACGTTACACATAACATGCACCCTGCGTGAAAAATGGAAAGAATGAAGGAAAGTAAGGAAAATGAGTGACCGATATTGAACGATACTGACTGGATGACACGGGGAACGACTGAATGAAGCGCCAGCTGGCAGCTCTTCAGTCGGCACTACCCAGGTAGTCAGCCTGTTGTGTAAACGAGTGTTGATTGTAAAGCGCTCAGAGCTTGGTGTCTAGCCGAGAATAGGCGCTATATAAGTATTCATTATTATTATTTATTATTAATATTTCGGTCACGTTTTGCTAAATGTTTTGTTGTATTGCGTTATATTAACAGATATGGCTTTCCAAAGAAGTTGCTGTATATATACATGTAAAATGAAATGCGTATAAAATCATGATTTAAAAAAAAGACATTTTAAACCCAGTAAAGAGTTCATCAACAGACTTACGAGTTCCATGTCACTAGTTTCCGAGGAAGCGTACAGGAGAAAGACTTCTCATCGCCAACGCAAATCATCTGACGGTGCTTCCACAAAATCATCAATAAAAGCATCCTTCGTTTCGTGTTGCACAAAAAAGTGTCCTTTGCAGCAATTCAAATTTGTTTGAAAACGCTCTGATGTAAAACTGTGAGTTATCCAATACACATGTGTTAAACGTTTTTAGCGCATGTTTCAGTAAAAAAAAAAAAAAAGCAAAGTATTCAGTGGAAACGTGTACAAATCAATTTCAATTGTATATTTCACGTTCTTCGTAATTTGTGAAACGAACAATTATTGAACATGTTAACGGCACGTTTTAGCGCACTCTCTGACTTATCCTACACATCTCTTAAATGATTATTAAGTGCATGTGTTAACGTACACTAAAAGCCATTCAATGAATGTTTGTTGAACATGTTGAGTACATGTTTTTAAATAGGGAATGAACTACTAACCAAACACTTAACAATAACTCGCCTCAATCTATCAGCCTTCTTCAGCCTGACCAGCTCAAACTTACAAAGAAACAACGTAAACAAACATGTGATGGGGAAACACAAGTACCAGTGAAAAAGTCCCCAGTCACTCTGAAAATGTCTTGATGGGGATGAAGTCAGGGGGAAGGAAGAGAGGAAGAGGTAAGCTGAAATAAAAGGAGGACGTTGAAATGCAAACATTAAATCCTTCACTGACAGAGAAGGGGACAATCCAGCTGTGTATCTTGAACAGACCCATTGTGCATTCCCAACCAGAGTCCACTTTTACCTCTCTTGCGTGAAAAATCCTCAATAGTAATGGCTGGTCGCAGATGTGTCAACCCAACCATGGTTTCTAACATGAACACCACACATAATACTGTGGATTTTTTTTTTTTTCAAAACTACGGGGGAAAATCCCAAATCCCAGGGACTTCAGAGGGAGCGGTGAAAAGGACTGGCGGGAAAAGGAAGAAACCGAAATAAATACATCACAGCCAAAATAAGTCACTAATATCTTCTTCCTAGCAAGGTCGTTTTCATTCCTAGTCTGAGGAGAGAAGTGATTGTTCGTTCTTCGTCTTCATTGTCGTGAAAGTTGTTTGTCTTGCCTGAAGAAGACCAAAGAGGTCGAAACGCGTCGTGCTCTGTCTTGTGATTTGTTTGTCTTCTTCGTTCGCTGGAACAGTTATTTTTCTTTTAATTAAGTTCATGTTGATTCCCACCTGCAGTCTCCTCATTTAGAAACTAAGCCATGAATAATCAGAATGCAAGAACATTTCCTCTTCTGATTCGAAATGTGCCATTTTTACATTTTGGCAAATCATCTCCAAGCGATGAACCTCTAATAGAAACAGATTTACAGCCTGGCAACCAGTTTGTTTACCAACGGCCTTCTCTCTCACCAGCTAGCAACAGGGAGACTACTAGAACTAAACGATGCTGTCACAGGGTGTAGCAAACTGACACTCACACGCAGACACAGACACACACAGACACAGACCCACACAGACACAGACCCACACAGACACACAGATGCACACACACAGACACACACACACACACACACACACACACACACACAGACACACAGATACACATACACACACACACACACACACACACACACACACACATTTCACACAGTCACAGATGTAGGTCGGAAATCAGAGGTAAATATCTTGCCAGGAGCAAAGACTTCAAAACAAAAGAAAACAAAAAAAACAAACAAACAAACAAAAAAACACAAACAAAAAACAAAAATCAAAAACAAAAAAAGCAACAACAAAAAAAAAAACAAAAAAAAACCAACAACAAAAAAAAACATTTCCTTACAGGAATTGTAGGTCTGAGTCTACCTGCTCATTAGAAGACATAGTTGTGGCCACAGTCGGTAGCTAACTTTTTTGTATGCCTTTACCCCCTTTTCCTTCCCTTATTTCTAACCCTAACTCCATGGTATCTCCAACCTCTCCCTACTCTCCCCTCCTACCTGCTTATTATACCAGTGAAGCTGCGAGCAAGATTCCTATACGGTGCCCTCTGTCTTCTTCTGTGACGTACCTTTCACCGCTTCGGTCTATGGCAACAGGAAGATAGGTCCAATAGCCAAACACTGTTTTTGAATGTTTGGAACCAGACACGTTTCCTGTGCAAGGCTGTCAAGGTGACTGTCAACATTTTTGCTTCGCTAAAACAAAACATCCCAGGTAAAAAAAGGAATGGTGAGGTTGGTTAAGTGTTCAGTGACAAGACTGCCAGTTTCCTCCTTGATTATGAGAGCGAGGTTGATAGAAATAGGTTCTGAGGGAATTTTGGTCTCTCCAATGTGCTGTGATAGTACAGCGTAAGAAAACACAGATGATTTTAGTAGCTGGACAATAATTATTCGGGACGATAACTCGAGAGATGTACCTGCCATTGGAATTGCTATGGCGACATGGCTGAAGGTCTGGTAGGCACTATGAAAGGAGGTAGTGGTCACACAACGCAGATGTCCTACCATACATGTTTTGTGGCGTGTAAACAGAAACAACAACAACAAAACCTGGTTTGTCTTTGGTGGAGGAGAGTGTGCTAAAGCTGAAATCATCACGATGTCGAATACGGCCCTGCCCACGCCTCCTCTCCCTCTGTCTGTCTGTCTGTCTGTCTGTCTGTCTCTCCCTGTCTCTCTCTCTCTCTCTCTCTCTCTCTCTCTCTGTCCATGGGGATGAAGTGACAGATTCTTGGCACAAGAATTCTGGTACAGCAGTATAAGCAGGAGTTTCTTCATCCACCCTCTCTTCAAAGGAAGCTGCCTGGCAGAGTCAGCATGGTCACCACGTTCTTTAGCTTTATACACTGCAGTGTCAGCATTGTCAGTGTGGTCACCAACGTGTTTAGCTTTATACACCACAGTGTCAGCCCTGTCAGTGTGGTCACAGTGTGTTTAGCTTTATACACCACAGTGCCAGCCCTGTCAATGTGGTCACCAGTGTGTTTAGCTTTATACACCACAGTGCCAGCCCTGTCAATGTGGTCACCAGCGTGTTTAGCTTTATAAACCACAGTGTCAGCATTGTCAGTGTGGTCACCAATGAATTTAGCTTTATACACTACAGTGCCAGCCCTGTTAGCGTGGGTCACCAGTGTGTTTAGCTTTATACAACACAGTGTCAGCATTGTCAGTGTGGTCACCAGCGTGTTTTAGCTTTATACACTGCAGTGTCAGACCCGTCAATGTGGTCACCAGTGTGTTTAGCTTTATACACCACAGTGTCAGCCCTGTCAATGTGGTCACCAGCGTGTTTAGCTTTATACACAACAGTGTCAGCATTGTCAATGTGGTCACCAGCGTGTTTAGCTTTATACACCACAGTGTCAGCATTGTCAATGTGGTCACCAGCGTGTTTAGCTTTATACACTGCAGTGTCAGCCCCGTCAATGTGGTCACCAGTGTGTTTAGCTTTATACACAACAGTGTCAGCATTGTCAATGTGGTCACCAGCGTGTTTAGCTTTATACACCACAGTGTCAGCATTGTCAGTGTGGTCACCCAGTGTGTTTAGCTCTATACACCACAGTGTCAGCATTCATTCTCAACGTGGCCACCAGCATGTTTAGCTTTATACACTGCAGCAGTGTCTGACCCGTCAATGTGGTCACCAGTGTGTTTAGCTTTATACACCACAGTGTCAGCATTGTCAACGTGGTCACCAGTGTGATTAGCTTTATGCACTACAAAGACAGGCCTGTCAATGTGGTCACCAGCATGTGTAGCTTTACACACTACAAAGTCAGGCCTGTCAATGTGGTCACCCACGTGTTTAGCTTTATACAGTACAGTGTCAGCCCTGTCAATGTGGTCATCAGCGTGTTTAGCTTTATACACTGCAGTGTCGGCCCCGTGAATGTGGTCACCAGTGTGTTTAGCTTTATACAGTACAGCGTCAGCCCCCCAGTGAATGTGGTCACTAGCGTGTTTAGCTTTATACACCACAGTGCCAGCCCTGTCACATGTGGTCATGTGCTTTATGCACAGCAATGTGGTCACCCGCGTGTTTAGCTTTATACACCACAGTGTGTCAGTGTGGTCACCAGCGTGTTTAGCTTTATACACCACAGTGTCAGCATAGTCAGTGTGTCACCAGTGTGTTTAGCTTTATACAGTGCCAGCCCTGTCAATGTGTCAATACACTGCAGTGTCAGACCCGTCAATGTGGTCACCAGCGTGTTTAGCTTTATACACCACAGTGTCAGCATTGTCAATGTGGTCACCAGCGTGTTTAGCTTTATACACCACAGTGTCAGCATTGTCAATGTGGTCACCAGTGTGTTTAGCTTTATACACTGCAGTGTCAGCCCGTCAATGTGGTCACCAGTGTGTTTAGCTTTATACACACCAGTGTCGGCCCTGTCAATGTGATCACCAGTGTGTTTAGCTTTATGCACTACAAAGACAGGCCTGTCAATGTGGTCACCAGCGTGTGTAGCTTTATACACTACAAAGTCAGGCTGTCAATGTGGTCATCCGCATGTTTAGCTTTATACAGTACAGTGTCAGCCCTGTCAATGTGGTCACCAGCGTGTTTAGCTTTATACACTGCAGTGTTTAGCCCCGTCAATGTGGTCACCAGTGTGTTTAGCTTTATACAGTACAGCGTCAGCCCCGTCAATGTGCTGACTAACGTGTTTAGCTTTATACACCACAGTGTCAGCCCTGTCAGTGTGGTCACCAGCGTGTTTAGCTTTATACACAACAGTGTCAGGATTGTCAATGTGGTCACCCGCGTGTTTTAGCTTTATACACCACAGTGTCAGCACTGTCAATGTGGTCACCAGCGTGTTTAGCTTTATACACCACAGTGCCAGCATTGTCAATGTGGTCGCCAGCGTGTTTAGCTTTATACACCACAGTGTCAGCCCCGTCAATGTGGTAACCAGTATGTTTAGCTTTATACACCACAGTGTCCGTGTGGTTGGCATGAGCTTTGTGCTGTCTGCTGGTTTTCAAACAGCTGATTCGAATCCTCAATCTGAGATTTCAAAGCAGAGTCTATGAGTCTAAGAAGAAAAGATTGTCTTTGACAAAAAAGCTTCGACAGTAAGTAAGCGCAGGCATCTGAAAATGATACCGTTGATCAAAAAAACAAAAAAACAAACAAGCAAACAAACAAGCATGCAAGAAAAACAAACAAAAAACAACGAACAAACAAACAAACGAACGAACATACCAACAAACGCATCAAAAATGGGAAGTTGTGAAGGAGAAGAATCAATTACAAAATCACAAGTGGAGTGAATGGAGTCAACATAAGATTCGAACACTTCGTAAGAGAGTGCTTGTCAATAGTAAGACATATTCACCAATAAATCCTGATTGTAATTCTGAAGCTGAGAGGAGGGGTGGATGGGCTGATTTATTAGTCTGTGACCAACTCATGAACAGGTGGGCTATAGGGTACAGTTATGTTTTCAGCAGGGTTTTGATTATAGAAGCAGAGGTTACTTTCAAACATAAAAATATTATTCTCAGAAACGCGATAAACTCTGTTCATTATAGTATCAGGTGATGGGTGGAGGTGGGCAGCAAGGGGTGCTTGCTTTGCATAAACAAACAAACAAACGAACTGCTGTACAAACAAACAAAAGATAAAAGGACTAACACTTTCGTACCCACATATTCAAGTTTTACAAGTCAACCCAGAAGCTAGCCTAAATCCAGAGTTCTAACCTTTCAACCCTTTAAGAGAGAGAGAGAGAGAGAGAGAGAGAGAGAGAGAGAGAGAGAGAGAGAGAGAGAGAGAGAGAGAGAGAGAGAGAGAGAGAGAGAGAGAGAGAGAGAGAGAGAGAGAGCTCGAAATAATAATACAATGATCCTAGAAACCACCCAAAGATACAAACAAAGAAACAAACAAAACCCCGACAGTGGACACATGAGTTCCTTTGTTTGAATCAAAGTCTGTGACTAAAAGAATTAGTCATCAATTAAAAATTACACAAACATACAAATAGCAAACAGCAGCAGCAGCAGCAGCAGCAGCAGCAGCAACAGCAGCAGCAGCAGCAGCAACATTATGTTCTTTCTCTCTCTCTCTCTTCTCTCTCTCTCTCTCTCTCTCTCTCTCTCTCACACACACACACACGTGCGCGCGCGCACACACACACACACACACATACACACACACGAAACGAGAATTTACATTAATGTATTAACATTATCTGAACATCCATGGCGCAGCTGTTCAAACTCTCCTTCAGGTGGCAGAGTCGTGAACAGCAGACGAAGGACAGAACCAGAATGACAAGTTCTCGGACGACCGTGAGGGAAGACAATGCCCACTTAGACCGCCAGACGTGCTATCAATTGTCACTTGTGTGTGCACATGGCATCAGCAGCCACGGGTTTGTTCAACTTCTGTGGATGTCTTTCTCTTAGAATGAATTAGTAATGTGTTCCCGAAATGTTTCTAATTGAATTCACCTTTGCACTTCACCCTTCCACTCCCCCTCTCCTCTCTCTTTCCTTCCATGCTCTTAGTATAGCATATTTGAACCACCCTCATTTTACAGTTTTTTTTTTTTCTACTTGCATTTCTCTGTGTCTGTCATGTGTAGCTACAGCAGTGTAAATTGGCAGCTTGGCTACACCATTACGTTTTGCCACAGACAGTGTTCGGGCCCGATTTGTCCCCTACACCTGATTTGTCCAACTGAACAAGTCTGTTTCCACCTTTTTTTTTTAAAGTCTGAACAAATTAAACATGCATGATGCAACACACTTTATATTTATTTTATATTTCTAAAATCACAAAAGTGTTCTTGCTTTAGCAGCTACGTTTCCTAGGGTCTTTTTAGGAGGGAGGGGGTGGGGTAGGAGGGCCACGGATGGTGAAAGTTGCGGAAGTTTCTCGCTGTCTTATTGTCCGTCCTGCTTACGATGATACTGTCTCTGTCCCTATCGGGTAGGTGACAGGCATTTTGGCATAACGCGTCGGTAAGCTGCCTGTTCCGTCAATGTGACGATCTTTCCAATTCCGTCCCTTATCATTTATTCTTTGGTTTCTTTATTCAACTGTAAGATGTGCGCCCTCTGACCCATGATGACGAACAGTTGGTGCTGCGTATGTGAATTGTTCTGTTAGACGTAACGCCTTCTGGATGTAACTGACTTGCGTCTATTGACCTGCCTTTGAATAGTGTTGCTTTGCCCTGTCTATCCCTGTCTCTGTCTCTATTTCTAAGCCATATTTCACGCCTCTCTCTCTGTCTGTCTCTGTTTCTCTCTCTGTCTCTCTCTCTGTCTCTGTGTCTGTCTGTCTGTCTGTCTGCCTCTCTCTCTTTCTCTCTCTCTCTCTCTCTCTCTCTCTCTCACACACACACACACACACACACACACACACACACACACACACACATACACACATTTTAAATATTGTGGTCGTGTAAATCTGTTCGGATTATGAAATCTTCTGATAAACAAAATACTAGCCTGTTACGCAGCGTTACACGTTCAGTACACAACTGTTTTAAGAGACTGGCAAATTTACTGAAAGGATGAACTGAAATAATGCTGAAATGTAGAACTGGGTTTCACAGCTTAACAACCTACTTAACTATCACGAGAGAGAGAGAGAGAGAGAGAGGAGAGAGAGAGAGAGAGAGAGAGAGAGAGAGAGAGAGACAGACAGACAGACAGACAGCGACGCAGTTTCCTCGGGCTTTCAAACTCTGACTTACTCACTGCTATCAGAAGACCACTGAGTCTACGCACAGTTGTTGTTGTCGTCGTCGTCGTCGTCGTTGTTGGTCTACATCGAAGTGGCCAAGAACATGATGCAGAAGTTTAACAGATACCACAACAGGAAGCTGCAACAGAAAACAAACATTCCTGTCAGTTCCAGCATGGCGAGGCCCATTCCGTCTGCAGTACCGTGTTGCTGACTTTGCGGTCCGCGTTTTGGCAATAGATAAAGCGCTGTTTGCTGGACTTGTCGTGTTCCTGGGGTTCTGGAAGCGAAATAAAAAGAGAAGAAATTCTTCTTCGTTTCCTCTGCGTTCTCCTTCACTGGCTGTTGTCCCCTTGTCCTGAGTGTGCTGTTATCTGTCTTTCTTTGCCAGCTCTTCTTACCACTCCACATCATGTATGTATGTATGAATGTGATGTATGTAAAACCAGAAACACACGGGGTAATGTGAAGAGCCCAGTGTGTTGGCAAAGTGTCTGTGTGCTTGTCACCTCTCACTTTCAGCCTTCACCGATGGCTGGCACCGCTGTGAAACAGCACCCCAAGGATAGAGCCGAGCGCTCAAACCCTTCCTGTCAGTACGTAGCCTCTCCACAACATGCCCTTGTAGTGCCTCCACGTGGCAACTCATGTCCATAGGGTACTTTGCAGCCCCAGGCCAAAGTGTAGGGGACTTGGAGGAGGTTTGGCCCCCTAAACATGCAACGTGCAGCCCCACCAGCATGTGGACATGCCCTGGCACTCATGAACCAAACCTCCAGCCACGGGCAAATAGTTGGGCAGAGATTGCTCTTCAGCCGTGGTCGGCCATCCCTCAGAGAAACGGATACTTCGAACAACAAAGCTGCACTTCATGGGGCTGTCCAACACGTGGCAGCTTCTGCACCTGTGGGGCAATGAGCCTAGACAGTAAGAGGCTGAAGTAGAGAAAAGACAACTCTCTTTCACCTTAAGGGTTCGCTGTGTTGGTCAGGCAAGCAGGTACACCACTGAACCCAACAGCAATGGTTACCGGCTTCTTTCAAGTCCTGCAGCGATAGAGAAGTAGTGACGGGGACAGACAAAGGATGGTGCTGGAGGTCCTTGGCTACAACTCTGCACGTAGGCAGCTGTAGGCTGATGGCCTTTCAGTGATAATATGAGGAGGGGGAGATAAAAAGGATCCCTAAACAAAGCCTACCCTTCACAGCACTGACAGGTGACAGCGCCTGCCTGGTCATCTAACAAGGCGGTCGGAAGACAAAGCACAAAGCAATTCAGAAATCCCTGACATTTGGGGCAAGCAATGTCCAGAATTTACTGGTCAGAGACAAACAGACCAGAGCATCATACCACTCTGACTGCCAAGATGCTAGGCCACTATCAGATCGACATAACGCTTTAAGTGAAACAAGACTTGTGGGAAACACACACAACTTGAGAAAATTGGAGGCAGCTACACCTTTTACTGCACTGGGAAGTCTGACAAAAAACGGAGAACTTCTGATGTTGGATTTCCATTCACACAAAGCTTGCTCGCAAGCTGGATAGCCAGTCATACAGCATTAATGATCGCCTAATGATAGAGACTGGTTTGATGAAAACGACCCAGAATCAACAAGCTCATAGACATGCTCCACAAGACCCACAGAGATCACCTCAGCGACAAGACCTGCCAGAAAGAAGAAGCAGAAGTACCTGCAAGCTGGGCAGCTCATCCAACAGATGCTATGGCCTTTGCACCATCTATGGACCAAAGACTACTAGATCAACGCCTATTCGTGTTTCTGAGCAGACCACACTGCTGACAGAAAAGCCGACTTCCTTGTTAGTTGGGCTGAGCCCTTCAATGCTCTCCTGAATAGAGACTCGTCAATACCTAAAGAAACACAATCACAGTGCACCCCCAATAGCCAGTGAAGAAATCTCCAGCAGACCCACCCTCCAATGCAGAGGATGTGGAGGCTCTGCAGCAGACCACATCCAGGAAAGCACCCAAAGCAGGTGGAATTCCAGCTGACATGTACAAGAATGGACGCAACGTAAAACTGACCAACCTCTTCCAGTTCATATGGGAAAAGGGAGAAGTGCCCCAAGACGCCAAGGACGCTTCTATTGTACACACCTACGAGAGGAAGGGTGATAAATCGTCCTGTGATAATCATCGTGCGATTTCCTTCATGTGCATCGCAGACAACATTCTTGCCAGGGTCATCTTGCACAGAGTCATCACACATATAGCAGATTCCTTCATCCCTGAATCAGGCAGGCAGGGGCGCAACCGACATGGTGTTTGCTGTTCGCCAGCTACAGGAAAAGTGTCGTGAGCACAATCAGGAGCGCCACATAGTGCTTGTGGATCTCACCAAGGCCATCGGCACCGTTAATCGGACTGGCTTGCGGAAGATCCTTCACGAAAATATTGCTTGCCTGGAAAAACTGATCTTGCTGATAGTTTCATCACATCTTCTTCTTCTTCTTCTTCTAAAAGACTGGTTCACTCAAAACGAGTAGGTCACCAGCGCAGATGTTAAAATATAAAATAAAATAAAATAAAGTGCAACTCAGCCTGTTGGCCCTGGAGCAAAATTTGGCAAGAAGGGGTCGCACACGATATTCAAAAAGTTAAAAGCAATGGCCAGATTCAGGCCCAGGTAACCATAAAATATCTGGGGAAGTTTAAAATAGAAAAATCAGTCAATATGCAGATCTCAAGACTGTCGTATCAATTGATTTTTAAATGAGACTGCATTTGTGGCAATCTTGATGGCACCCGGCAGCGAGTTTCCACAGCAAATACAGAACTAGGATAAAATGAATGTAAATGGCTGTCAATATTTGATGCAGATATGGCATAAGTTTGACCGCCACTCCTGGTGCTACTTTTATTCAATACTAGTTGTTCCATTGGGATATCAATTAGTTTAACTCTGAAGAAGATATTAAGTTTAATAAAAGCTCTTCTCTCTTCTAAGGGTTTCCATTCTAATTTCCTCATGTTCTTCCTAGTATTCCCCTTCTCTCTGATATGGTTCCCTGTTACGATCCGTGTTGCTCTCTTCTGAATCTTTTCGAGGTTATCAATGTTCTTTAGATGGTAAGGATCATGATAGCATGCAGTCGAGGGTGCAAGAAAACGGAGATACCTCTGACCCATTTCCAGTAAAAACGGAATGAAGCAGGGATGCGTTTTAGCTCCCACCCTCTTTTCCTTTCTGTTTGCTGCAATGTTGATTGATGCGTTCCGGGACCGTGACGAGGGAGTACGCATCCAGTTACGTTCAGATGGCAAACTCTTTAACCTTCGACGACTTCAGGCCATGACTAGAGTATTTGATGTCCTTTTGAGAGAGTTCTTCTTTGCTGATGACAGTGCGCTGGCTGAGCACTCCCGTGAAGACATCCAGTACATCTCAAAGATCGCTTTGCAAGGGCCTGTAAACGCTTCTGACTTACAGTCAGACTAGATACGACTGAGGCTATGTTCCAGCCTTTTACATTCGGAGCTGACAGTACTCTGCCACCACCTGTCCTAATCAAAAACACAGAAATCACTACTGTGGGTAAGTTCTGCTATTTGGACAGTACGTTAGCAACAACGGATCTCTGCATGCAGAAGTGATGTTGCACATCTCAAAGGCCAGCTCTGCCTTTGGCCGACTCTCAAAGAGTCTGTGGCAAAACCATGGCATTAAATTGCGCACAAAGGTCGCCGTATACAGAGCTGAGGTTCTGAGTGCTCTCCTCTACTGTTGTGAGACTTGGACCACGTACTGCCGACACATCCAACAACTCGAACAGTTCCATCAAACAATGCTGCTTAAGATCTGCAGCATCAAATGGCAAGACAAAGTGTTCAATCTGCAGGTCCATTCAAGAGCAACAGTGTAACCGCCATCCAAGAAAAGAGGAATCGGAGATGAAACGGGGCCTATCCTTGCAAGACCCCAGTCCATGCAGCATCTGTGTATGTCTTTGTTCCTCAGGAATTGGTCTTCATTTCCATGTGAGGACCCACATCAGCAGATGACCTTCCTGCTTACTCATCCGTCAGACATGACGGGAGAATCGTAGTAGTCCGTCGGGAGCCGACGAAGACGATGGTCTGTGTACTCAACGATGACGATAACAGCGCGTGTGACTCTGCAGCCCAAAGCTTGAAGCATACAGGCGCCACAGATGACACATCAATAGTCTGAGCACGGTTTTGAGCAGGACGAGGCCCTGTGTCGTCTGTTTTCTTGCAGTGGCAAGATGTAGTCTTCTGTCCTCTTCGAAGGCAGCAGTTGCTTTGAAGGTGAGGAACCTCCAAGATGATCTTTAAGCAGCAAGGATTTTGAGCTCGCGACGCTGGATGCCTCACCGTCTGAGATTGCTCTTAAGGGTGTTTTTGTATCTCAGTTTGGGCCTTCCCTGTCTGCACAAGCCTTCTTTAAGCTCACCATACATCAGTTGTCTGGGTATGTGGCTGTCGTTCATTCTGATGACGTGCCCAGTCCAGCGTAGCTGAGCCTTCAGCAGCATTGACTCAATGCTTGTCATTCCAGCTTTCCTTAACACCTCTTGGTTTGTGACTTTGTCCTGCCAGCGAATGCCCATAATCATACGCAGCGACCGCGTATGGAACTGTTCTAGTTGTTTGATATGCTTTCAATACAGGGTCCACGTTTCACATCCATTTCTGCTGGAGGACCTTAACTCTTAATATTCCGAGGGCCTGGCTGGCTTTCAGGATCCTGGACATGATCTCTTTGTCAAATGAACCATCTGCAGAGATAACGCTGCCCAGATACTTGAAGCTCTCCATCCATTTCAGTTGGACTCCATCAATGATAATGGCTGGCTGGGGCTTGCCTGTGTTAGGGGTGGCTTTGACCACGACCTCCATTTTTCCAAGACCGATTGTCAGTCCAAACAGCTTGGATGCATTTGCGAGGTGGTCTACAATGACCTGTAAGCGTTTCGCCTTGTGTGTGCCATGAGAGCACAGTCATCCGCAAAAAGGGCTTCGGGGATGACTTTCTTCAGGGTCTTGGTTCGAGCAGCAAGCCGACGGAGGTCAAAGACGGATCCATCTGAGCGGTACTTGATGTGTACACCCAAGTCCAGATCTCCCACAGCATGAAAAAGGACTTGTGTGTGAAGAACAAGTTGAACAACTTGGGGGCGAGGACACAGCCCCGTTTCACTCAGTTTGAGATGTTGTAGGAGTGTGTACATTCACCATTAGAAAGGACATGTGCAGTCATGTTGTCGTGGTAAGAGTCTTATCAAGGCGGTGAACTTGTGTGGACAACCCAGCTTCATCAGGATGGTCCACAAAGCTTCTCTGTTGACAGTGTCAAAAGCTTTGGTCAAGTCTATGAACACAGTGTACAAATCCATCTGCAGCTCCATGCATAATTCCTGGAATTGTCGCACAGCAAACTCCATGTCTGTGGTACTGCGGCCAGGGTGGAGACTACACCCGGCTTCAGGAAAGTTGCTTTCAGAGATGTTGTTGATGAGCCTGTTCAGAAGGATGCGGGCAAGTGTCTTTCCAGCAATGGAGAGAGGACAAATTCCTCTGTAGCTACCACAGTCTGATTTTGCCCCTTGTTCTTATAAGGTGCTATGATAGTGGCATCACGGAGGTCTGCTGGCATGTCCTCTTTCTCCCAGATGGCCGAGAGGACGTCGTGGAACGCTCTGAAAGCTGTGGTTCCCAGTGTTTTTATACAGTTAAGCAGGAATTTCATCTTGTCCAGGCGCTTTTCCGCAGTTCATCTGCTTTAGAGCAGTCCTGACTTCCTCCTCAGTGAGTGGTAGGTCGAGGTCCACCTGTGTAGGCTTCTGGGATATCTTCTGTAGAGCTTCCTGGTCAACAGTGGATGCCCGGTTTAGAAGTTGGCTGAAGTGCTCTTCCCACCTTGCGCTGATTCTCTCCTTGCCCTTGATAATGGTAGAACCATCAGCAGAAGGCAGAGGGGCTGTTCCTCCTTTTGAGGGGCTGTAGATAGCCTTGATGGCACTGGACAGCATCTTAGAGTTGTTAGTATCTGCAAATAGCTGCACTTCATCGGCTTCCTTTCCCACCAACGGTCCTGCATGGCTAGAAGTTCTTCTGATGCTCTGGCGTGACAGTCCTGGAATCTGTCACGTCGTGAACAGTCGAGGTAGCCCTGACAGTCAATGGGAGGATCCATCAGTGTATGTACGTATGCAATTTATATGTATGTATGTATGTATGTATGTATGTATGTCATCATCCTGATCTCTGTTCTGAACAGTGATGACCAGCATGTCAGAATGTAGTGTGCGCAACAGTTTCCATCTCCATATGGAAAAGAGAAAAGTGCCTCACGCAGATCCAGACGACAGCAATTTTGGAGGATATGCCACAGACTCTGAAGGGAAGTTAAGGAAAAGCAGAAAGGTCAAATGGTCACGTTCTTCCTTCACTGAGCTCCATGAGCTGTGTGTGCGACTGGATCTGAGGCTGGAATTCGATGAAAACAGCAACAGTTTCGGAGTAGGCTACAGTAATTCTAAACAATTGTACAGCGCAATCAAAAGAATGCAAATGGACAAAGATACGCACCATTTTCAGCAGCTGCAACAACAAGGGAGAATCATCTGGGTTGCAATTCCGGATGCGGGCAATGACCCACTCCATAGGACACCTCACCAACACCAACGTCAATGACCAAATAACCAGGTTCATCAACAAGGGACGTCTACAGCTGCTGGAGACCAATGCAGTGAACAACATCTACTATCCTGATACTTACCGGAGAGAGTGTGCTTTGTGCGGGTTTCGTTCTGACACAAACTTCCCATGCCTTGAATGGATGTCGTCAACTGAGGGGCCTCTACACACAAAGACACGACAGATGCGTTGAGATCATCAGAAAGGAGCTACAGAAATGCATTGCGACGGATTTTGTGGATGTTTTTCAAAATAGGCTGTCTCTATAAACGGTGTTGAAGATCTACCAAGGCTGAAACCTGACTATGCTTCATCGACCATCGAAACTCGGTGGCATTCGTCATCGAGGTTTCAAAACCCATTTGACACATTCATACAAACATGCTATGAGGGCAAATTTCAAAAGTACATGCCTCTTTGCTATGCTCTTAGTGATGCCGGATTTAGCACGAAAGTGGTTGTTCTTGTAATAGGTTCACTAGGCATAGTTCATAAAAAGAGTGGTTTCAGGGCTTTCAATGTTAGGACTGCCCATAACAAAAAATGTAAACAACTCGCAAAATACTTGAGCATGTCTGTCATGATTGGGTCTAGGCGTGTTTGGTCAAGGCGGAATCACCTCATGAACCAGCATTGAAACTGACAGATGTTGACTTGAGAGGGGAGAGGAGTGAGAGAGAGAGACGGAGAGGGAGGGAGAGGAGAGTGGTTGGGAGAGGGGGGGGGGAGAGGAGGGGGGTGGAGGGGGCGGACCCCGGAGACAAAGAGGGCCCCCGGGGGAGTGTTCCATGAGGGGGGCAAGAGGAAGTGGGGGGGGGGGTGGGGAAGGAGGAATGGATGGGGGGGGGGGGGGAGTTGTTTGGGAAAAGGAGTGGGTTTGAGGGACGCAGGGTTGTCTGATGGGGGGAGATGTGTTATGTAGGAGAGGGGAGGGGGGAGGGAGAATTGGGAAAGAGATTGACTAGAGCGTGGTTTTAGTGAGATGAAGGGTCTGAATGACCTGGGAACCAGGGGGGAACTGAGAGATGTTGAGAGAGGAGAGAGGGGAGGAGTATCAGAGGGGGTGACTACGGGGACACAGGAGAGAGGAAGAGAGACCAGAGGGGGAGAGAGAGAGGGAGAGAGAGAGAGAGAGAGAGAGAGAGAGAGAGAGGACGCAAAATGAAAAATGTTGAGTTACTAAGAATTTTAATCATGAATGAAATCAGGATGTGATTCCAGCCATTCCATAAGTTTACCCTCAGAAGTTTTTTCTCCTTTTTTTCGACCAGTGTGTTTAACGTATATATGAATGGATTTATCGCGGAGTTTAGAGGTAAAACAAACACAGCAAGGGCCACATTTACTTCTCCAGAAATTGGAATACCACCCAGTGCCAATATCCCACATAAACCAATAGGAAACCAGCAGAGAAAATCTGTCAAAGCAACAGTAATTAAGCGACGAGCTATGGTTATGTCTTGTGACACTTTTGTAGAATTTGTTTTCACAGTATTGACCTTAATTGACTTGTAGATAAAAGCCTGACCAGTAGCAGTGAAAACGAATAATACGAAATTGAAAATAATCAAAACACAATAGAATAAAATTTTCCCTTGAAACTCTGCCTGGTGATAGGCAAAGGGATACAAATATCTGTCTGGCTGTAGAATTCCCAGTGTGATGTCATAGGAAGTAAGGGCAACAAGGCAAGGCCAAATGACAGCCTACTAACCAATTGAAAAGACAAGCCATTGCTGCTGATGTCCTGCTAAACCTTACAGAGCTGAAAGGAAAGCGAAGGACAACAAAACGATCCAATGTAATAAACCAGATGATTAAAACTGACACCTCACTTGATAATAAGGACAAAAAACCAGCTGCCTTACAGGTCGCACTGTTTTTCCATGTGTCATCCTTGTGAAGATATCGTCCACGAAACTGTTCATCAGCCACGCCAATAACAGCAATGTAGACACCCATCAGAAAGTCAGCCATGGTGAGGTTGGTGACAAAGACACTGTAGCCACTTGAAGACGCCATGTTTTTCACAAACAGTCGTGCACAGCAACAGAAGACGTTACCAGTCACAGACAGACAGGCGGCCAGCCACAGAAACAAACGATATGCCCATGACCGCAACAGATCTTTACACGAAGAAATTTCATTTGGGGGGGCAATGCAGACTAAACTATCAAAGTTATGGGGAAGCATTTCCGTGCAGCAAAATTTATAATTTTGTGTGGAGATGACGCGTAAACTAGAAAGATCTTGAAAAAGAAAATCAAGTGGAAATGTTTTAACAGGACTGTGATAAATGTAAAGTTCCTCTAATTGTGGTGTTGACTGAAACCCTTCCCTACTGATTGTATGAATGGAAGTGAAAGTTAGATTCAGCTTCTGTAGTCGAGGAAATAGTGACAGGACTGTGGTATTCAACACAGTCAGCATAGTGTGGGCCAGATGTAACACGGTGAGGGCACTGTGCTGGTTCACTGAGGAGGGATCAGTGTGGAGAGAGGACAGAGGATTGTTGGCTAGGGACAGTGTCTGTAGACTTTTCAAATGAAGAAGAACAGTCAGGTTGACATACCTGAGTTGGTTATCACTGAGGTCAAGAAATATTACGTTCACTAATCGGGTTTTAGGCAAGAACGTTAGAGAACACCGTCTAAGGACTACACCAATAAGGAAGGTGTTATTACTCACATCATGTAGTGTCATACCTGACCCTGTGGCATCCAAATAGCGAAGCTGAGGAAAAAAAGCTGCAGAGAAGGGCTGAGGACACAGAAAGGTGTGACCCTGACACAGACACTCTACAGGACATAATATATTGCAAGCCAGTTCATCGTCATACATGGGGCAATGAGGCCAGCCATCACACATATGGTCACTGTGTAAACATATGGCTGACAGTCTGCAGCGGAAAAGGCCTGGACATTTCATGTCCTCACATCCCTCTTCATCCTGGTGATCAATGCAGTCGTATGGTCCATTGCACCGTGTGTAGACAGGCAGACAGTCATTGCAGTCACCAGGACAACGATAGTGGCTGTCTGGACAAGACTCATTGGGTTTCATCCAACTGAAGACGAACTTTGCGACACCATTAAAAAACTGACAAGAACAGGACATGTACTAAAGCAATGTGAGTACAAAGTAGAGAGTCTACGGTCTAGGCAGTTTTCCTCATCTGATTCATCCCGACAGTGGATCATATCATCACATAATTTTTCAAAAGGCAGGCACTCGCCATTCTTACACTTAAACAAGCTGATGCAAGAAGGATAATTACAGAAAATTTCATCACTCTTATCATAACAATCATTTGTGAAATCACATACTAGGGTGTATGATATCTGTATGACATAATCTTTACAAGTAAATGTGTCAATTGAAGAGATATGGTGATCTGATATTTCATTTTTGGCCACATGGAAAAATCTGCCAGAAAAAGTACACAAGGAGGTGTTTGTTGTTGCCCACATATTTTGTAGTGGTCAGAACCACACAGAAAAAAAGTATGTGTCAGGTGACCATTGAGGCATTTCATCCAATATTTCTGTCCTGATGACAGAGAAAATGTTGTACTACTCAACGATATTTCCTTTGAACAACACAAGCTTGCTGTTGTCTTGTTGCTTTTAAATTCACAAACTGTCCCACTTGTCTGATAGCGCCTTTTGGGTACACATAGTTTAGCAAATATTCTAGGATGTGTCAAGTCTATGAAAGATGAAGTCGTGAAACATGTCTTGGAAGTCGAGAAGACATTTAATTTGATATTCCAAAAATGATGAAGGATCGTCCTGCCATCATCAAAAAGAGCATGTCTGTACATCTTTGGCAGTGAGACATCGTGACAGCGCACACCAAGCCAAAGGTTTTTCAGCGGTATGGATGTAATTTTGTTTTGTTTCTAAATGCAACAAACCAACCGTCAGCACACACTGCAGCACTTTGAACGCTTTGTGTTGAACTGCAATACTCTTGAGCCCTGTCGTTGACATTTGTGTTATTACTGACAAATCCTTTTAGACTGGTAACAATTTTATAGCAACGGTTACACATAGCAATCAGTCCATCACACTGAGGACTGCTATAGGGGCAGTCAGCTGTTTCATCCCGTCCATCTTCACATCTGTCTTCAGGTTACAGGCCAAGTGGTGATGGAAACTGGCGTAATGGTCGACGGAACAGTTCCAGAGACCCTGTGATAATTTAAGAGGCCTTCGATTTTCAGGAAAAAACGAAAAGAAAAGTTTAAAGCAGGTCAAGTTCTGGCAATTTGAGTTTGAACGACCATAAACTCGAAATTTCGGTAATGAATCAGATGGGCGAAATCGGACTCGATATTATCATGACGCTTCCATATGAGTCTCCACGATGATCCATGTAAGTAATACAGAATTTAGATATTGTTTAAAGTAGATATATTCCTTATAACTGACCATGACAGCGTTGTTAATGGGCACAGACACTTGCTTATCCACTCGTGTAGAACGCGGACCTCTAAAACTGAGAAAAACCAGACGTTGATGTCATCATCACAAGAGGAAAATAATCTGCATCTAAAATTTCATCCACAAATTACCATTGATAGTAAAATAGGATCTAATACATCGCACAAAGCTTAACACTCATCCACAAATTACCATTGATGGTAAAATAACATCTAACACACCACATAAAGCTTAGCTGTCATCCACAAATTATCATTGATGGTAAACTAACATCTGACGCACCGCACAAAGCTTAACAGTCATCCACAAATTACCATCGATGGTAAAATATAACGTCTACCACACCACCACAAAGCTTACATTCAACCTGTCATGGTTTAGTGTGGGGCCTTCAAGAAGGGATGGCCAGACACACACTCAGGTGACGTCACAGCCAGGGGCGGGCGTTAGCAGACAAGCAGTGTGTTCAAATGAAAGTTGTTTCATGCTTACAAACTGAACTCATTAATAAACCTACTACACAATCGTTTTGATATAGACCTAACACTCATACACATGGGAAGAAACACACACACATACACACAAACAAACATACAGCTTTGTTCATATGTTTCAGACATTTTTAATTCATCAAAGATTAACCCACACAAGGAAGCGCCTCGCGTACTGGTTCCGCCCCGGTACCCCCTTGGGAACTAACGGAAGTAATAGTTAACATTTTTTCTTCTAATCTAAATAAAGCGTTGTCGCCGCATGTCTTAGCAGCATCTGTCAAAATTGACATGGAAGAAAAGTTTACTAACTATTTGAAAGTATACACTGCTGGCTCAGTTCTTGATGATGGTAGTGCGGGATCTGGCTTTGTAATTCCAGATTTCAAAGCTGAAAAATCATATTATTTAGGTAAGGGTCATTCCATATTTACAGCTGAACTTGTTGCTGTCCTGATGGCACTAAATTATTTAATTTCCTTCCCAGTCTCAATATTTAATATCCTGTTTTGTGTTGATTCACAGTCAGTATTAAAAAGTTTGCATTGTTTTGAAAACACAGAGAGAGAGAGGAATTATTATTTGAGATTAAGTACATGTTGCACTGTCTTTACATGAAAGGTACTAATGTGTATTTTCTTGGATTCCATCGCACACCTCCTTCGTTTTTAACGATCAAGCAGATAGAGCAGCAAAAAGGGGAGCAAAGAATATATTAGGTAGTATTAAGGTTGATTGTCCTTTGTCACACAAGGAAATTAGTGATATAATCGAGAGGGATTTCTGAGTCAATACAGTTCCTCATCAAAACATCGTCAGCAAACTCTGTCAAACTTTGTGTCGATTAGCAGACCAGTTTCAAGCTTGACTTTTAGACTTTTATGTAATTCCCTACAAACCAAGTATTGCCAGGCTGTTAAGTGTGTATGTCGTGGGGATCTTTCAGTTCAGCATGTGATTTTTGATTGTGAACTAATGAAACCTTTTTGAATGGTGTTATACCAAGTGCTGACACTGGGCATGTTAATGTGTTTGACTTTTTTAGATTTGTTGGCAGTTGTTTCTCTTGTTAAATTAACGAGTAACCTTTTGCCAAGTCCATTAAGGAACATTTTTATAATCATAATTGTAAGTTAGATTACTCTAGTTAGTTTTCTCTAATTTTTCATAGTTACTGTCCTATAATTCATCTATCCTTTATTTTTGTTCTATGTAACCACATCGAAACGTGGTTTGTCTGCGCTCCGCACGAAACGGCCTGGTTGCACTTTTTCTGGACTTTGCACAGCAGAGAGAAAAAAAAAATGTGCCACGGTTCAGCGACGAGTAAATCTGAGTGAAGTATATCCATCACAGTGGTTTGACATTGAAAATAGGGAATTTTCTTACTAAACAGAATTATTATTTCAGTCACGTCAAAAACTGAAAGAACGACTGTTTCGCCAATATCATAGTGTGTGGAAAGTGTATTTACAAACTTCTGCGAACCGCAACGTCTTCACTAGGTCATTATATTCAGTTTTGTCACCCTTTCATCACTAGGTGTCCTACAGAGACAACACCAGGTGATCGAACCAGAACAGAAAGATCCAACAATGTTTCAGGTCAAGTCAGTGAAAGTCCTACCACAGGACTGTCCAGTCACCTTCGCGCAGAAGAGGAACATTTCATGGACGAACATTTTAATAGAGAACGTTCATCAAGTAGCAAATTTCAGGGACAAACATTTTAACAGAGAACGTTCATCAAGTAGTAAACTTCAGGGACGAACATTTTAATAGAGAACGTTCATCAAGTAGTAAACTTCAGGGGCGAACATTTTAATAGAGAACGTTCATCAAGTAGTAAACTTCAGGGACAAGCATTTTAACAGAGAACGTTCACCAAGTAGCAAATTTCAGGGACGAACCTTTTAATAGAGAACGTTCATCAAGTAGCAAACGAAAGAATGTGGATCAACAACAGCACAAAATAAGACTTTGCCAGCAGTGTGTGGCCAACAGCAATGAAAGGAGAGGTGAGGGTGCTGAAAAGCAAATTACAGAAAACAGTGACAGTGCAATTATCGCCGCTCTACATCGTCTTGAAAGTGGTATGGAAGATGGAAGAAACGCACGCATGGATAAAGTTAACATACACATAGAAAGGATATTGCCTGATTAGAGAAGACAATTCACACCTGAGGAGAAAAGAAGTACTGAGGAAAAGGACAAAAGTACTGCAGAAGAAATGCTCTGAATTAATGGATGAAGCCAACCATCTGGAGAAACAAATTCAAGCAAGAGAAATAATTTCGTAATACATTAGAACAACGCACACGAAATGATCAGTTTGTCCAGAGATTCTCAGAAAGAGACGTCAGAATAGACAGATATAAAAACATACTGCACTTTATACAGTGTGTTTTAATAGTTGGTGTGATGTGCCCTAGTGTGTTGGCAGAGTGTCTGTGTGCTTGTCACTTCTCGCTTTTCAGCCTCCCCCGCTGACTTGCACCACTGCTTGCAGCACTTGCAGAAGGAGAAGGGGAGCAAATGCGTCAGTCCTTCCCTGTCAGTAAATAGCCTCTCAACTAGCAAGCCCTATGTCGTGTCTCTCGTGCGACGCAAGTCAACTGGGACCTTACAGACTCAGGCTAAGCTACAAGGGACTTGGAGGTAGGCTGCCTCCAGATGTGTGGCATGCAGGCCCACTGGTGTGTGAATACGCCCTGGTGCCCACGACCAGACTTCCAGCTATGGGTCAAATAGCTTCACTCACTGCCTGTGGACGCGTTGAGAGAGACGAAGGTTATGGCAGTAAACCCTGAAAGAAAATCCTGAGCGCAGCTCCTAAGGTGGTTGGTCGAAATACTTTGACACCTTTCTAACAACTTTTGCAGCTGCACTGGCATCGTACTGTACTGTCTTGTCCTTTCCATTGGATTTTACCAGCAAGGCCGAGAGGGGGATTCGGCGATTGGGCACCCCAGAATCTCCACACATTTTGCCCAGGTTTGCCCCCTGGAGAGGTCACTCCAGTGCCGCTGTCCCATCGAGAGAAACAATGCCAGAGACAGCAGTTACAGGTTATAAACCCAGAGCATATTGACTAAGTTCAGGTATTGCAGGTTGTCTCCAATGGTGGGAGGGACCATTGCGTTCCATTGGTCAGCTACTGCCTGCCTCAAGCTGGGCAGTCCCCAGCCAAAAAAAGGGCTGACCCACCACAGTCTGCCTACTTCAAGGGGTGCTTGGACATAAGGGAAAAAGACCAAAGAGCACACTGTAAACCCTTCACCAAGCAAAGAAGCTAGGAGAAAGAAATCAAAATCAATGTCTTACGGCTGGCAACCTGGAATGTCAGAATGATGTGTCCTGGCCTTTCTGACGACCTCCCTTTCCTGGTTTGAAGATTAAGAAAATGTTTTATTTTAAATTGATAAATTCTTTTGGATATACGTTTTCAAAGGTCAGTAATTTGATTATACCATGATAAGTCATTGTCAGAAAAAAAACAAAAACCTGATATTTCATGAGATGTTGCTACCTCGATCTTTTGTTTTTTGACATATAATGATGCAAATGGGAAACTCTTTTTCTGTCGTTTTTGGACGTGTGGTCACAAACGTGCATTTAGTTTTATCTGCATTGAGGGCCATGTGGTTCATTTCTGTCCATAGATTTAGTCTGTTGATATTACTCTGAAGGTTACTTACTAGAATGGTAGAATTAGCACTGTTTGACTGTTGTCAGCAAACATTTTTTTGCAACCGCACTTTATATATAAAGGAAATCATTTATGTAGATAGAAAATAATAGGGGTCCTAAAACAGCTCCTTGAGGAACACCAAATTTCAAAGGAAGTAATTCAGACCTTTTGTCACTAAATTTCAACAAGTTGTCGGTGATCAGTAAAAAAGATCTGATAAACTCTATAGCCACACTTGATAGTTTGTAATGTCTAAGATGCGAATGGCTGATAACGTCAAAAGTTTAGTAAATCAACAAGAAGAATTCCATAGATTCATCATTGTTTATCTTAGATAGACATTGATCCATAGGGTGATAGAATGGCAAGAGTGATTTTTGTTGAAAAACTGATTGATTGTCATGAATTAGATCATAATACTTCAGATGAGAATATAAATGTATTTGAACATGTCTTTCAATTAGTTTTGACAAAAGGGAAAGAATTGAAATGGGTCTTTAGTTAGAGGAATTGGCAGGATCTCCATTCTTG
>JADBJO010013459.1:30000-52374 GCA_016801955.1 Conus betulinus | reverse complement strand
AAACAACAACACAGGGATGAAAAAAAGAAAGGACATTAAAAAAGCTGGTTTCTAATTCAGCTTTCTTTCCGTTTAAATTCATGTCATCTTCCATAGAAACAAGACGAAAGTTGTCTCCAAGGATTAGAAGTCAAAAAAAGATATTTTTTCGTATTCCGTTCAGCCATTATCCCCCCCCCCTCACACACACACACACACACACACACACACACACACACACACAACACACACACACACACACCTTTCCACCACCCTTCCTCCAAAACAGCAATGTCCTCTGACGTAAACGAACCAAAAAAAAAACAAACTGTCGGACAGTTCGTTTTGAATTTTTTGGCATTGATTGTGAGCCACGGAAGGGATTGAAAGAGAGGTGAGACATGATCCACGCCTCCATGCTTTCAAATCAAGATGCTTGTTGCTAACGTTAAGGGGGATGCGGAAGATGATGTACACTTACGTGCAAGATCATTAATAGCGTTTACAGTTGCATGTGAATGTGATTTCATATCGTTGCAGCATTTTCCCTATGACAGACGCGACTGTTTCTCTCCCTGGTATTGAAGAAGAGAGAGAGAGAGAGAGAGAGAGAGACAGAGACAGAGAGAGAGAGAGAGAGAGACTAAATGCTTAGCATATGTTCCAGCCTTACTGCAATACTTTTCTTTTACTGTTGATGCAGGCTGCAGCGAAGCTCATGCAGACTGCAAAGTAAAGTGTGCACGTATTCCGTTTGGGTAGGAGCCAATATAAATTGCCACTTTTCCCTTTAAAAAAAAAAAAAAAAAAAAAAAAGAACTGTCGGAACGAGAACTCTCAGGCGCCCACCCCCCCACCCCCATCTTTCCTCACTTGTATTTCATCTTGTCCACGGCCACCGACAGGTGTCTGGGCTGATCGGAGCACCTGTAGAAGTTGCGGTCGTCCTCGGGCAGCAGGTCCACGTCGTGGAAGATGAAGCAGGTGAAGTTGTTCACCTTCAGAGCCTCCGTGAAGCCCACGTTGAACAGCAGGGCGCGGTTGAAGTCGATCCCTTCCGTCTGCACCAGTCACAGAGGAAGCAGGAGCCGGTTGGAACAAATGTGAAGAAGACTTATCAGCCATTCCGCCAAACCACAGGGACAAACGAATTACAAGACAAAAGACGACGCGTTTTTTGACTCTCTTTGTCTTCTGGCAAGATAAAAAAATAATCAGGACAATGTAAACGAAGAACGAGCTATCACTTATCTTCTCAAATTCGACGCAAGAGAACGGGTCAAGGGAGTTAAATAATAATAATGATAGCAATAATGATAATAGCAGCAATGATGTGATGATGATGATGGAAATATAAAAAAAATAATGTGAGGATTATTACCACTTTTGGTGATAATATGACAATAGTAGGCCTAGTTGTAGTGTTACTAGTGGCTATATACACAGAAGGGGAGAAAGGAGAAGAGTTAGAGGATTGTCGAACAACATATTATCACCAAAAGTGGTAGTAATCCTCTCTTTGTTTTTTCAATATTTTCATCATTTATGTGTCCCCTCCCTCTCTCCATCTCTCTCCCCCCACCCTCTCACTCTCTCTTTTCACACACTCGTGCAAGCGCGGACATACAGGTAAACACAAACTGTTGCATTTGATCACACACGCACACTCTCTCGTTGAACACGCACACACGAGTTGATAAAACAACCTTAGACGCACTCCCTCACCCCCACCCACCTCCCCCTCCCCCGAATATCACTCACTCCCACTCACCAGTTCGATGACAAAGATGGTGTAGTCCAGCTGCTGGTTTTGGAGGAAGGGTGGCATGTTGCGGAGGAAGATTTTCAGGTGGACGCGGCGGTCTCTGTAGGGGATGATGATGGCCAGCCTCTGCTGGGGGCGGCAGGTTGGGGGAACGTACCTGCCCCTGGCAGCAGCATGGAGAACGTCTCTTCCAGCTGGCGGAAGGCGGGCGGTGGCTTCATGTTCACCGTCACTGGGCCTCCTGTGAAGTTGGTGGGGGACATGGAATGTTTGGTCAGTCCATATGTGTTGAAATACATGGAGCGCTGACGAAGGAGGTGTGCACATAACAAATGCCATGAATACAGTTAAAAAAAAAAAAAAAAAAACAGACAAAAAAAAAAGAAAAAAGAAAAGAAAAGAAAAGAAAGAAAACACACACACACACACACACACACACACACACACACACACACCGCAGACTACAGAAGGGCATTCCGGGTTGCCTGGTGTCAGTCTTTGCCATTGTGGATTCCACTAGTTCACCTGGCGTCGATGAAATCGATTCTGTAATCTCAGCGCAACCTTGCTAAACGGATCCTGTATGTACCTTTGACCTACATTTAATAGGTTCATTCTTGAGACGAATTCCAGGATCTATCCATCATGTTTCCTTAAAAGCGCTTCAGCGGTATTTATATAACTGAACTGGGATCCGCACTTGCATCCGGATTCGGACAAAATGGCATGTTTACGCCTCCATTTTTCTGCCCATCCGGAAAGCGTCTAAACACCCCCTCCCCCCTTCCCTACACACTAAATGCATCGAGTAATGGGAAAAAATCCTCACCTAACTTAATCCTTACTCTAAACGTAATTTTATCCAAACCCACCCCCTAACTTAACCCTAACCTTATGCGTCATCAATTGAAACCGAACAGATAGGAAGCCAAATCGCATGCGCAAAATATTTGCAAGAAAATAATGAATGAAATCGTCTTGGAGCAGCTTTATCGTGTGAACGATGCGCTAAGAGAAAATAGTAGCACAATCTTGACATTTGCCTGGATTTGCACTAGGACTAAGGGGCTCCTCTTTGGGTCTCATTCCACCAAGGTCCGTTAAAATCGGTTCAGTAGTTTTCACTACACAAGCCCGCTGAGCTTAACCTGAATGAGCATTGGGGTCTGGCACTTCGAATATGGGATATGCACTACGAATCCGTACAAAAATGTAACGGGTTTGTTTTTTGGGGGGATGATTCCATCTCTTCACCAACCCGTCGTTAAAATGCATTCAGTGCTTTTTGTGTGTGTGTGCATGATCTTTCTAAAAGACAGACAAACCAGCAGGCGAGATCGAAAAGGTGGCCATAGGGGAGGTATTCATGAAATCCAGACCCGTCACAGACGACGTTTATTATGCTTTGCAGACGTAAGCTTGAGACCAAAATATTCGGTTTCATGAACTTTCAGTTCCATAGATTACGACAAATGATGTATTTAAAAAAATGCCGTCAACCATTTTAGGCCACATCATTGCTTACTTCATAACAGCAGAAACTTTATAAACACGTTTCTTGGCAAACAGGTTAAAATACACGAAAATGAACGACACAGTATCCATTGTTTGATTTCAATCTGCACAAAGGATCCGCTCGTAAGTCTAACGGATTCACCTGTGGATCAAAATCCATATCCACACCAAGCGTTCTATTAAATCACCCAGAGGCGGTGATTTCATGTTCACGATGACTGGACTCATGGCATCCGGCAGACAGATGTTTGATTTTGGTGTTAACCAGAGTAAAATCTAATCGCGAAAGAAGGTAGGACCACACACATACTGACATGAGAGATGAAGGCATAAACGCACGCACGCACGCGCGCGCGCGCACACACACACACACACACACACACACACACACACACACACACACACACACACGTGTGTGTGCGCGCGCACACACACGTATGTACGCAAACAAAACACAATAAAACAAGCAGACACACAGAGAGTCATAGGATACGAACTAGGAAACACAAACAAGCGATACCTTGCCTCCGAATCTTCTCTATCCGGGAGAGAGAGAGAGAGAGAGAGAGAGAGAGAGAGAGAGAGAGAGAGACAGACAGACAGGCAGACAGACAGGCAGACTGACAGACAGAGATTATATCGATGGTCGAAAGACTGCTATAGATGTACACCTGGACACACAGTGGCATTGTATAATATGTATAACGCTGAGGTTCTGTTTCAATGTACTGTGTAGCATTAACAGTTCGTCTTGCCAAAGGTTTTTGAAAAAAAAAGTACTCAAGAACTGTTTTTGTAGGCCTACACTGTTTGCTCGCTTCAAAGATACCTTGACACTGAGAGAGAGAGAGAGAGAGAGAGAGAGAGAGAGAGAGAGAGAGAGAGAGAGAGAGAGAGTTCAGACTTTAGATTTTTTATTCAGTAAGGCCATTGGCCCTTTTGAATGTGAATGAGCACAATCAGAGAGAGAGAGAGAGAGAGAGAGAGAGAGAGAGAGAGAATGAGAGAGAGCGTTTGCGCACGAATGCGCGCGCATGCGAACGTGTGTGTGTGTGTGTGTGTGTGTGTGTGTGTGTGTGTGTGTGTGTCCGCGCGCGCTGTTTACCTGAACACTTACATGCGTTTTGTTTTTTTTCGATAACACAGGAATTCATTCATTTTGTAAGATAATTCAAGAGTCTGACGCACGTCATAAGTCATTCCAATAAATCGCAGTTACTACCTTTCGTGAAACCGATTTTGATAAAGACTTACTCCACCTTATCTTAAACCCGAGTTCAGATGATGAGGTGTGTCCGTGACCAACATCACAAGACCTTCCATGGAACCAAACAAACAAGGGAAAAAAAGACCAAGCAACAAACAAAACGAACTTACTCAATCCCGATGGCACCAGCGGACAAGGCGGTAGTAGCCCTCGCGATCTTGTCGTCGACAACATCGCTCCACCACCATTCGCCTCGAGCTCACCCTGTCCACCAAAGCCACCATCAGCAGCCAGACGTGGTTTCATCACCTCCTCTGGAACTCGGCAAAGCTCAAGCTGCCGTCCTTGTACCAGTTGACCCTCTGCAGGTAGGTGCCCCCGCTGTAGCCCAGGTAGACGGCCAGGGACAGGAGGGACTCGGCAGCGCACAGCAGCAGCACGAACACACCCCCAGAAAGCGGAACGTTCGTCGGACGGGCACCATCAGTCTGTGGCAGGTGCGCGTGCGGAGGTAGTTCCTGGTGCTGGCGAGAGTCTGGTGGAAGTGGTCCATGGCTGTTGCTGTCGTCATGGTGTTAGTGTTGGATGTCGTTGTTGCTGTGGTTGTTGTCTGTCGCCGTTGTCTTTATTGGCATGGGTTTGTTCTGCTGTTACTGATAGCGCTACAGCCCGGTTTGCAGCAGTTGTTGCTGTCAGTGGAAGGTATCTTCCTGTGTTAGCTTTCAAGGTGCGCACGCGTGACGGGTAGGATCGGGCGATTAAAAAAAAAAACAAAAAACTATTGTCTGCAACTGTGGGTGGCTTAGGTGGAATGAAGTTCTTAGGTCGTGGCAGGGTGCGGGGTAGTCGTATATCAACTGTCAACACAGACAACCGTTTTCAGTCATGGGTCTACCCACATAGATATCAAGACTTACAGACAGACAGACAGAAAGAAAGAAAAGGTGAGAAAGAGATATAGAGAGAGGAGGGAGAAGGTGGGGGGGGGGGGGGGAGATTTGTTCATAACTCAAAATTCACTTAAAGACATCTGAAGAGTTATATACAGCAAGAAAGCTCCCACTCTTTCTCTCCCCTCCCCCCCCCCCCCCCCCCACCCGCCCCCCCCCCTCCATCTCTTCCACTCCCGTCCCCGTAAACGAAAGTAAAGGCACTGTAGAGCGCACTCTAAATCAAATCAGCGTGTCATATTTAAGACGTATTTGTCCCGAACCGGACAGCATTACTGCTCCTCCTTCGCAGAAAGTTACTTCAAGGGAGCTAATGACATTTCATTTTCTCTATCACCAAGTCCAGAGCCCGCCTACGTACTAGGCTTGTTTGTTACTGCCTTAGAATTCCAGTCACACAAACGTGGAGAGTCTAGAGGCTCGCTAATCCGCTGAACAACGATTCAAAGAGTTTCAAACCATCCTCACCCCATTATCATCTCTCTCTCTCTCTCTCTCTCTCTCTCGTGGTCTCTCTCTCTCTCTCTCTCTCTCTCTCCGCGTGTTAGTAAGCAGAAGCGCGCGCGCGCGTTTGTGTGTATTTGCATGTGCGTGTGTGTGCGCGCGCGCTCGCGCGTGTGTGTGCGAAAGAGAGAGAGAGAGAGAGAGAGAGAGAGAGAGAGAGAGAGAGAGAGAGAGAGAGATTTGACACATTCATCCGGTAGCAAAAATGATGTAGACTGAGTGATTGCTTGAATTTATCCGTCTCATGAGTTTAATAGCACAGTTAACAATCTCGAATGTTGTCTATGTTTGTCTAGTTTTTACGGGAAAGGCGGAGGGCAGAACTGGAGACGAAGGGAGAGTGGGGAGGCAGATGTGTGATTCGACAGGGTGTTTTTCTGTGTTTGTGTTGTTTTTGAAAGGTTTGTGTACTCCCTTTTTCTTGACCAACATCTTTGCTGTCATGTCATCTTTCTGCTGCTAATGTTTACTCAGAATGTAAATGCCAAGTGATTCTTTTTTTTTTTTTTTTTTTCTTTTTTTGGTCTAAATTTTGAAATGTTAGTGCGATTCAGTTTGCTAACTTTCATCGACTTAAACCTGCTATGACATACATTTTGAGAGGGTATGTCCCCATCCCCTGATGATCATTCAAGTTTGTGGGCGTGTGCGTTGGCACGTGTGTTTCCTGATATTTTGGGGAACAAACAAGTCAAGCTGATTTCAAATTACACGATAAAAAAACACGGCCTAGTTACACTTTTCAAAAACAATACAATTCCGAATCTTTGTACATCGCTCAGATAATATGTAAATACCTATACAAATGACTTAATAAATAACAGAAAAAAACAATATCGCTACAATAACAGTACTGTTGTCTCTTCAACTACAGTTTACTGCTGCCACTACTTACCGCTGTTCAACAGCGCGAACTCACCAATATTCACATTGTAAACGTAACGTGTTCAGTGTCTAATCGAAGTACCTTCATGACCATCATGAAGTGATGACGACTTCAGGCAAAAATCAATCTACGGTACTTAAGTTACAGCTAGTACTGTGAACTCAACCGACCCCCCCCAGACACGCAGGAGGACCCGCCTTTTGGCCCCCATTCAACATGGAGTTCGGGAGACCGGCGGCCAGCTGAACTTACAAAGGCTACAATCGACAGGTCCACCGGCCTATCCTGATAACAGCCTGGCTTAACTCTGCGCGTGGGGTTCCGCCGAGGTAGTGGAACTAAGCCTGGTTGATAGTTCAGGTCATTAAGATTGCTTTCACAGCTGGTCATTCACATTTTTGCGTAACGGGTGGGTGGACTAGTTTTGACTGGAGATAAAACTTCCCGGACACCAGCCCCTTCAGTGCAGTGGGCAGCACCGTGAGGGGCAGCCTGGGGAAGTAGCTGGTTCGAGTCCTATCAAAGGCATTTATCTGTGGGATTTTACGACTTGGGCCCACTGAAAATTGTAGTACCGCACAGGATTTAATGGGAAGAATGGAATCACACAAACACAGTTTCACCCAGGTAATGAACGAATGCACCTCTTAGAGTGAAGATGAAATTTCCTGACTAACACTGAGGGTGTCTGTATCTTTCGGGCTTGTTTGATACATGGATATGTTACAAAGCAACATAAGTACAACCTCTTCAAGTAGACCCTGACCAGAACGGAACCCCTTAGCACCTTGCTCATTAACCGTCATAAATCATGCACTTTAATCACCATAAATCATCGTCCTTAATCATCAAAACTATTGGAGTAGTGCCGCTAGTGTGGCGCGCGCGCGCGCACACACACACACACACACACACACACACACACACATCACATCACATGAAAAGAAAAAAAAAGGAGAAGAAAAGAGGAAAAAAAAAGAACAAAGAAACTTCCTGTAACGAATTGTCAACCACTCCATCACTACTACCCCCACCCTCTTGTTAAACTATACAAATACACACGCCATCCCCCCCCCCCCCCCCCTCTCTCTCTCTCTCCCTTTGTGTCACAAACGGCAGTATAGATTTCAAATCTATGCCAATCTATGTAAGTCAATTCCAGAGCCCTTCAAGCGCTTCACTCCCCCTCTCTCTCCCTCTCCCTTCCCTTCTCCCTTCCCCTTAGCTGAATGTGTGCTCTCTCTCTGTGCTAGATCAGAAAGAAGCTGGCAATCCCTCCCCCTCTCACCCCCCCCCCCCCCCCCCCCCCCCCCCCCCCAGATTATTCACCACCCATACGCGGACAGTCATGCGTACGGCCCGTGAATGAATGGTGCAAGTATGTTAAACAGTGCTCTGTCAACTGGCTGGCGCTGAGTTGGCGCTGCAACACAAGCGTCGTTTTGAATGTTTGAAATAGTTCCCTCCTTTGTCTTTAGTGACCCCAAACCAACTGGAACAGGAACTGGAATAAATTGTCAGGCCTGTAAAAAGGGAAAAACCCTGGGGAACAATCACTGTTCCTCAGACCAGCTGTTGACAGACTGATACAGTGTAGCCACAAAGACAACAGGGGTAAAGCAGAGTGCATGGTCATCTCACTTGATCTGAACTTTTTGTCAGAGATTCACTTATCTCCCAGAAATGAAAGTTGAAACTATATTTTTAGATTTTGAATCTGTGCATTGATTGTATGTATGCCATGTGGTTTAACAGTGTAAGTGTTTGCTAATACTTGGTGACATCTATCAAGATGATGAAGGAGTACTCTGTTGTAACAGTTTGTTTGCCACCATGTGGTAAAAGCTATTACCATGCTTGGCTAAGATTTCTTGTTAACAATCTGACCACCATTTTTTGGGTACAATCTGACTTTGGCCTGTATGCAATTCTATCTGTTAAGACGAAAACTGGTTCATTGAATTCAGTGACTGATAAGTTCTGACAGGAAAAGCAGTATGATAAGTTCTGACAGGAAAAGCAGTATGCCTGTACTAGGTGAAAACTGTTAGGTTGATTATGGATAGAGATGATTGTCAAAATGCTTTGTAGTGAGTGACTCTAAGTCTACACTACATGTGTACTTTGGGCTTAGTGTATTCCAAGTTACTGCAATCTAATTCATGAAAAATACTGAAGAGTTATTTGACTAAAATTGTTTAGGATTGTATTATTGTCTCATACCCTCTGATAAACTCCACTCAAAATCTGAACAACAGTGAGATTGATAATCATGGCAGATGTATGTTTGCTAGTCTAATGCTTTGTTGGCTGAGATCTCACACATTTACTGAAAGCCAAGTGTGTGAACTCGACAAGCCAGACTCTCAGCTACTTCACTACAGACCAGGTTCTGTTCGTCCTAGAACCTGGGCCCCTATCCACCCTGGGCAAGCCTGGTAGTGAAGAAACACCACAGCCCAGCAACTGAGCAGCAGGTCCACAGAAGTGGATCAGTCACCAGCAACAGGAGAGACATCAACTATCCTCTCCAACATCAGATGAGTTCTGATATTCTTAGTGGACTCCAACTCAACTCATCCAGAACTTTCCCTTTTTTAATGATGAAACAGTGAGAACCAAAACTCAGCATGAACTGATTGTGTGAAATCAATTTGAATATTTCATTCTTATATAAACAAGTAAAGTGGATGTGTGAAAGTGCACTTAACTCGTGTCAGTTCTTTGTTGTTCATTCAGTATTGAATGTTTGAACTTCTCTCTGCAATTCTGTCTCTTGGAGCTACAAGTTCTTTTAAAAGTACAAGCCTAAGGAAACTTACTCTTGAGCAACTATTGAGTATTTTAAACAGTCCCAAGAATAAAATAAAAATTTCTTTCGATGACTAGTACCAGAAAGTTGCTCCTTCCATCACCAGTAAGAGAGAGGGTGGAGGTGAAATTTTAACACAACTTTATTGGAGAAAATATTCCAAGTCCTTCCCCTAGAGGACACACCAACCCACCCCCCACTCTTGTCACTCTTCCCCCAGTTAACAGGTTTTCTTTTTTTTTTCTTTTGTTGCCACAGATCAAACATTTGTTTAAACATTAACAGATTGTAAGAGATTATTCTACAATGTCTGAACAAATTTCATTCTAGAGTATTAACTTCCCCATGGTGACTTAATGAAGGCAAGGATTCAGCGTTTCATCATGACTGTCTGAATACGTCACATGAGATCAATTTCACAACGATGTCTGTTTTGTTTATATATTTATTTACTTATTTGTTTATTTATCTATCTATTTATCTGCCAGTATTTCTCGCAGTTATAGACGCTTGGGCTGTTGAACATAATGCTTTCAGAGTTGGAAATTTGAACGTTTCACATGTACTGCATGCAAAGACAGCTGCAGGTATTAACATTGAATTAGCGCTATTCAACTGTGAGAAATGTTGCCTTGGGCCATCGCGAAGTGTTGCTTATATTATAGTTGTCGCTGTTTATCATGAACAAATTCTGAATGAGTGATTAAAGGTATCCTAATGGAGGCTTTGAACCTCAGCTGCAGACAGCACAATTAACGCTATTCAGCTAAGACAAATGTTGCCTTGGGCCATCACAAAGAATTTTCTATAATCATAACTATCGCTGTTCATCATGACAAAACTTTGAATGGGTGATCAAAGGTATCCTAGCTGTGGTATCTGCCTTGGAGGAATGTTGTGTTTGTCATCAAGGAGAACTGCAGGCTTCAATGTTCGCGCTATTTACCTTGCGGGAACGTTGATACTCGTCATCAAGCATAGTTGCAAATATCATAACTGTCGCAATCTGGTTTGGAGTACTGTTGCTTATGAGTCTTCAAGAACAATAGACGGCACCACAGTTGACGCTACTTACCTTAAGGATTGTTTCTAAAGCTCACCCATGACATTTGCCCGCCTTGGAATGATGCTGCTATGTATTAAGAAACATGTCAGGTATCATAATTGGTGCTTCTTGCATTGGACAGGAACTCGTCATGGTCATCAAGCATAGTCAAGGGTATGAGAATTACGGTATAATAACTGGCGTTGTTTGCCTTTGAAGAGCATTGCTAAAGCTCATCAAGAAGAATTGCAGGTGTCGCATTGGCGCTGGATACCGACTTGGTGGTGGTGGTGGTGGTGGTGGTGGGACATTGTTATTAGCCATTAAGAAAAACTACAGGTGTTTCCTAATTGACGCTACTTATCTTACAGAGACTTTATCATTCATCAAGGAGAGTAGCATGTCTTTCATAATTGGCGCTGCTCAATACTGTGGAGGATCATAACTAAAGCTGATGCAGAAGTACAAATATCATGACTAGCATTATTCAAATACCTTAAAAGACGTAGCACACTAACAAAAATATCAACCAAAAAGAAAAAAAAAAAAAAAAAAAATTAAAAAAGGTAACATAATCCTTTACCTTGACAGGATATTCTTATTAGTCATCAGGGGAGATGATTGTCAGTTCACTGTTATTGTAACAGACACACACTAACTACGTAGAAGTTCCTGGTGTTCCCATCACCTAGGGACATTCACAATCCAACCAACAAATGAATTCACAACTTTTCAGGGTCACAATGCATGCTGTCAGCAAAGGGCAGGAAGTAAATGTATAACCCCAGACTACTAAAACTCTGCTATGACAACTAGATAGTTTCCACGACACTAGCAATGAGGAGGACCATAGAGCTGCAGGCCAGTACCCAGTGTGTCTTGCCCAGTCTATGTTCACCTGGTTGCAATGACGCATGGAGGCTCTTATCAATCACCTACCGTTGGTACGCGCCAACACCGCCGGCTGGGTTGATATACTCCACCGTGGCCAGACAGAGGAAGTGTGTGTGTGTGTGTGTGTGTGTGTGTGTGTGTGTGTGTGTGTGTGTGTGTAGTGTGTGTGTGTGTGTGTGTGTGTGTGTGTGTGTGTGTGTGTGTGTGTGTGCGCGTGCGTAACAATAAGTCTTCAGTCTTTTCAAGGCCATCTGACCCATATGAACAGGAGATGTAATTCATGATATGAAATAACATGAAAGATCTCTTTTCATTTATGATATCATAGTTGTTCCCTTAATATTAATCATTCTGTTACACAGAGAACTACTCTGTACATCAACTTTTCTTTAAGTCAAAAATGTATCAAAAAATGTATTCTTCGTTGAGAAGGAAAACTATACTAGTAGTGAGGAATGTATTTTGTTCTTAAAGAAATATATCTTGACATACGAGCATGAAATGTTGTTACATCTTCAGTGCAGTTCTCATTACATTGTTTTGTACCATCACTTGGTAGTTTGTCAAAACGAGGGATAGCATTGAGAGGAAGTCAGTCGCTTTTCAGTAGACACAATGCTCTTCGAAACTTTACATATTCAAAAACAGTAATATACGACGGTTTTATACATTCAGTATCGTACACAAGGTAATCTTGCTCTGCTGACAAAGAGTCATGCCAGGTTCGACAATAAATAGCTTGGAGTCTTGTTTTAAGTGATGACAGAAATATCTGTACATGGCCAGGATCTTGCATCTGCCAAACATGCCCCAAACCGTAAGTACATAAAATGGTTCTTACATTTGTAATCCAGTTCTTTCTTTCAGATCTATCTCGCATATACAACATGTCATAACACTGTTTGGAATATGTCATTTGCTTTATGTAGAACTTTGCATCAGTATTTCACAAGATTAATGTTTGCATTTATAAAATAGGAAATCTGCCACATTCTACAAGTCCTATTTTATTTCTGACGGTCTTTCCAACCCCTAATATCATTTTACAAACCTGTACATGTGTACTTGCTCAATAGTATCATACTGTTTAAAGCCCCCGATTTTTGATCCATATAACAAGTTAGGCTTGATTTTCGTATCAAAGAAATGAAGGATAGTACTGGCAGGAAGAGTTTTCATTTCAGATGTAATCTTTTAATCCCTATAAGAGCTCGAAGGGCTTTTCCGTTTAAATTCTCAACACATCTGGTCCAATTTAAGGCTGAAGAGAATATTATACCAAGATAATTATATGAAGACATGGTCTCTATTTCCTGACCACTAAAATATCATCTTTCAGACTTTTAATAAAGCCACCGTTTTTGAAGACGACTGTCTTCGTTTGATTGATACTTACTGAGAGACCCCATTTTTGCAATAGTTTTCCAGACAATCTAGTCTCTTTTGAAAATCAATAACAGAATCTGATACTAAAACAATATCATCCGCATACATCAATTAAAAAAAAAATCAAGTGAACCAGCAAGAACATTTACCCTATGTGCACCACAGTGTATTAAATCTTGTTGAAGCTCGGACAGAAACATAGAAAACAGAAGAGGACTTACAACACGTCCTTATCTGACACCAGTGACACATTTGAAACACTCTGTTATCTTATTCCCTAAACACACAGCTGCCTTAACTTTCTTGCACATTACCTGTAAAGTATTAAACATTTTTTTCCACGCACACCGTTTCATAATGAAGTAATTTTTCTCTGTGAATACAATCAAATGCCTTGGAAAAGTCCACTTACAGTGTATAAAAACGGCCTCCTTGTTTTGTCAAGTACTTTTGTATCATTGATTCTAGTGTAAATATATTGTCTATTGTGGAATATTCTTTATGAAAACCAGCTCGTGCATCAGTACCAGTACTATATTACTTTGATTACAAACCCGTTCGAGTCTTCTGTTTATGACAGAACTGTAAAGTTTGCCGATTACGTTTATAAGTGAAATACCCCTGTACTTATGACATTATTACGGTTCCCTTTTTTTGTGTAATGGAAAGATTATCGCTTCTGTCCATCTTTCGGGATACTCCCCAGTTTTGAATACTTTGTTAAAGAGTGGGTGCAGAAATTTTATCAACGTATCTTTTGCATGGAAGAAGTCAGTAGGCACGCCATCAGGTCCTGGAGCTTTTCCTCTATTCTAATTCTATTGATAGCATCATAAACTTCGGTTTCAGGAATTTCAGCATCGATGCTAAAGTTTAAAACATTTCGTGACTGGTTTCTGAGTTATGTTCAATAAGAGTGTTCTTAACTTCGCATAAAAATTCAGTGTGTTCAGTTGTTTCTGTATTAAGCAAATCTCTGAAGTACTGAAACCATGATCGTGGGGAAATAGAGCTAATTACATTATTTTTTGTTTGATTAGTAAACGATTTATTTTTTTTTTTTCCAGAAACATTTAGAATCTGGTTCATTACATGCTGCATCCAGTTCATAAACAATTTTGTTGTTCTCTTCTTCTTGTTTGCATTTACACACGACTTAAAAGTCTTTAAAGAACGAACGTTCACTGTCTTTCGGAATGATTCAAAATCGTGTACTTATCCTGCTTTGACTGTTCACATTCTTCATCTCACCAAGTTGGTTGCATGCTTGGTTCCTTTTCTCTGAAATTTGATTTCACTGGTTCTGCAGACTTTTGTATGAATGAAACAATCCAGTCTGATCCAGCGTTCACCCCCCCTTATCTAATGCAGACATTAAATTTATCCATCCTGATTCCTTTTCCGTGACAGTTTGAGTATAGTACTGACTATGGAATTGTTTCATTATAAATAAACCGTACCCTGTCTTCAAGCAAAACATCCCCTTCCTCGATCACATTGTTATTTTTTTAAGGTAAATATGGAAACCAAAGGGAAATATTCGACTTACATACCATTGGTGTAACGAAATAAAGAAGCTGAACAAATAAAATAGTCAACAGTGCTCATACCCCTGTTTGCCACACAGGTTATTTCCCTTTCCTTATCGTCTTCTTTCCGTCCATCTACAATATAGAGGTCATGTTCTTTTCGCATTTCTACAAGTTTGTGTCCAAATTTATTCGAATTAGGGGCTTTGGATCTCCTTTCTTTCGGTATTGCTACTTCATTCAAAAATTCATCAATCTCTTGCATTTGAAGTACATGTCTATTGTTAGAATCCTCAATGTCATATAGACCACCAGTGCGAGCATTGAAATCTCCACATATAATCAAAGGTAATTTAGGAAATACACATTCAATATTAACTAAGTTGTTTTCTAACAATTCAGTCCCATTTATGTTATCTTCGCTGCATATCACAGAATATTCAGGCACGATGTACACAAAACCTGCAATGAAGTCATAAGAACAGTTGAATACGGATTTATCAAATTTCAGAAAGATTTCATCTTCAACCTGTTCAAGTAAACGTTCAACACCAAAATCAATTTGTTTGTCCACATAAACAACAACACCGCTTTTAAAACGCTCATAGCGGGGTGAAAAATAGACTTTATAGTAAGGAAAGGCATTTTCAACTTCATCTTTTTTGCATGACCAGATTTCAGATAATGGGAAAACTTTGAATTGTCGACAAAAAGAGATAAATTATTTATCTCTAAGTTTACCTTTTAGTCCTTGAACATTCCAAGACATAAATAATTTAACTTGCGGTTTTGCATTTTCAACACACGTAGTTCAATTGTTCTCTCTTAAATTACTGTTTGTTTGTATAACATTGTAAGAATGCAACCGGTCGACAGAATGATTTCCATTATTTACAGCTTCGGTTCTAGTATTCTCAGAAACAGACCTTGAATTTGTTTCATTTTTATATGACACATGGAAATGCTACTAATGTTGCGACCACAAACAGGTACATTTTCATCAAAGTTCACGCCAGGATTTTTAAGAGTCCGTTGAAAGATTCATCTTGTCTCTGTTTAGTCTCAGAAGTCAAAGAAGTTAAGTTTATGCTGTTAGTGAAAATGATATTTTGGTTAGTTTCATTATGTTCATCATCAGTGCAGTACTCTTAGCGCTTTCTTTTTAAAATGTCTGTTGATAATGGAAAAACACATTTCAAAGTCAAGGGAAGTTTCTCTCCCTAGCGATGGTACGCGCTGTCGGCCGGGCCCATCATTTCTGCCTCTGCCTCTCTTTCAGTTGCTGAGTGTCAGAGTGTGTGTCAGTGTCAAACACGTCTTTCCCTCCACAACCAGGTGTCGAATCACAATTGCGCTCTTTTTTTTTTTCCTTCTTGCTCGGCCGTTTTAAGTAAAGGCAGAAGCTGACAGCGCCGCTCCCTCACCCTGGTAGTAAGGCCTTCAGACACAAAAACATGGGACAGTCTTTGAGTTTGCCTCGTGCGGATTAACCCGTTTCTTTTAGTTTGAAACGACTCTAGAGGTCAATGATCGTGTGTGGAGATTTGCCACCTCTCAAACGATGAGCCCGATCAATTTCTATTTCCTCATCGATTCCCATGTTGTCTCTGATGATTTCCTTTACTGCCCCCTTACAGTAATTCCAAATGCCAGTACGTCCGGCTGGAGGCGCAATGCCGTGAAACAAGTTATTTCTTCTGCTCCTCCCCTCGGTATTATCATTTTTTTCTTCCATTTTTATGATTTTTTCTTTTTCATTTCCTTGTTTTCTCTTACAATTGATTCGATTTGATTATTGACTTTACTGTTCAGAGCATCCATTTCATTATTCATAGAGTTGATTTTTTGGTCATATCTCTGAACATTTTCGTAACATCGGAAATCGCACCTTGCTCGTTGCCGGTGATTTCCTCGGTGGCGCCAGCTTTCCTTGAGGGGGTGTCCATACGTTGGCATCGCTAGCCAGTCTCGTTTAACGCGAATTTAGCTGCTTGTCGCTGGGCCCTGGGTTTGGTTCCACCCCACCAATCATCCACAGAGCGAGCAGAGTGCCGATTGCAATGGCAGCCGAACGTTTTTTTGTTTTGAAACCACGACAACGCACTGTATCTGTTTTTGCTCTCTGACAAAATCCCCCACAAAGGCAAAGTTTCCGATGCTTGTACCACAGAGTGATATACATAGGAGCTACTACTACTACTACTACTACTACTACTACTACACACACACACACATTGATTGAGAGACATTCTGAGCCTCTCAGTGTCATCCCCTCCTCCCGGAGCAGTTACATCCGGTCATTCTACCTACCCAGGATGGACCGAGCCATTGATTGCCTTGATCTATAGCGTGACGCCTGAGAGACATTCTAAGCCCCCCCCCCCCCCCCCCCCCCCCCTCCCCTCCCCGAGCGGTACATCCGTTCATTACCTACCCAGATGCATTGACATGCTAGGTCCCCTCTCCTGCTCCCCCCCCCCCCCCTCACATTGCTACGCCCCTCCCCCTTCCCCCCATCCCTGAGCAGTGGGTCAGTAATGAAAACCAGACCTCGATAATGTCCAGTGCCTGGCGTTCTCTGTCTGTGTCAAAGACGTGCCACGCTACACAGTTATTCAATTCACACTCAGGCAAAAGCTATGTAAACTAAAGAGATCAACTTCCCAGAACTCCCCTCCCTGGCATCCTCTAGGAGAGTCAAGGTGTTGCTGGGCCTCTCGGCCTTCGGGCCTGGCCACAGTGATCATGATGTTAAGGTATGTGAGTTCTGTGTTTTTGTGTGTCTATTTTTTATTAGTCTAGACAGAGAAGGTCTTAGCTGAAAGTTAGGGTTCCTAGGAATGTGTTATAACATGTAGTCAAAATAAACGCATGTGTACATTCTAAGAGCCTGTTTATTGAAAGGATGTTATATTATATTCTGCCTCGTCTTATCTTTCGGTTTGGTATGTTTCTGAACATGAACCTACACTTGCTCACTTTCTGCCTCGAATCTCTGACTGAATGCTCTCTCTCTCTCTCTCTCTCTAACGGTACATAGGGATCTTAGTCATTAGTCAGTTAGACTGTCGATTTATTAACATCCCACAATTACTTTAGTTGATCCCCAACATCCCCAAATCTTCTAGTAACATCCGCTAATACATCAGAGCTCAATTCCTTTTGTATAATAGTTCCACGACCCACGCGCACAATATCCGTTCGTGCGATACTTGCACGACAGATTTCCACACAGCATCCCATTGCAGCTGGCTGAAGACTGTTCACTGTAGCTTTGGGCAGGAGCTTGGGCAAAACACGTCCGTCTCCGGCGGCGATCACAAGATCTCTCTCTCTCTCTCTGTGTGTGTGTGTGTTCTTCAATTTAACGTCTTTTCACCACTGGTGATATTAGACGGAGGTAAAAAAAAAAAAAAATGGACGGGGGTGGGGGTGGCGGGGCGAGGGAAAGTGTGTGTGTGTGTGTGTGTGTGTGTGTGTGTGTGTGTGTGTGTGTGTGTGTGTGTGCGCGCGCGCGCGCGCGCGCGTGCGTGCATGCGTGTGTGCGTGCGTGCGTGCGCACGCGCGCGCGCGCGCGTGTGTGTGTGTATGTGTGTGTGTGTGTGTGTGTGTGTGTGTGGAGCGGGGATGGTATGTGGGGAGTCGAGGAGTGATTTGTGGATTAGGGTGTACACGTACGAGTGGAATTAGTGTTTGCGTCTATTCAGTTTAGTATATAACTCAACGAAATGTAATCTAGGAGTCCTAATAAATGTAGGCTTATCAACTTGTGGGATGTAAATTTTATAGAATAGTACTAATATCATACAGGGGGCTACTAGCAAGTATGTCAGATATATAACAATAATGGTGCATAAAGTAACACAATAAATCAAAGAAAGATACCAACTGGACTGGAATTCAGAAGTTTAGAGAAATCATACAGTAACTGATAATTATTTAAAATGTCCTCTGTGGACAATGAATTATTAAATGAAATGTGATCGACTAATGATTGAGGAACTAACTGATTTATTACGGGGCACTGAAAAAATAAATGCTTTACAGGAATTTGTTTCCCACATGTATTACATTTTTAGAATATTTTGTGCGAAATGCATTTAATCGTAACCTGTACATTAAACTTGTAATTGGTCTAGAATTAAAAAAATGGGTACATCATTTAAAAAGGATTTAGAATCAGTTCCTTTCATTCCTTTAACGCACTGCTGATAATACTATTTGAATTTATCAGAATATCATTAAATCGATCCCTCGACACTTTCTCAACATGTTTGTAATACTCAGAAAGGTCTAGTTTGATAATTTGTTGGACTGAGCCTTCTATGTTGCGCGCTGCTCTCATAAAAAATATATATGATGTGTGTGTGTGTGTGTGTGTGTGTGTGTGTGTGTGTGTGTGTGTGTGTGTGTGTGTGTGTGTGCGCGCGCGCGAGCGCGAGCGCGTGTGTGTGCAAGAGAGAGAGAGGACTCTGTTAGGGACAAGAGGGGAAGTTGGGATGGGTGCTAAGATAGGTAGATATTTACTTATTCTGGTCGCTTATCTAGCCTTGAGTGTATGTCGATCGGGGGAATTAAAGTATTTGAAATGAAACAAATTTAGTAGAATTGGAGCATAATGCAGGGAGAAGGGTGGGGGGGAGGAGAAAGTTTGCGGGTGGGGATGGGGGGGGGGCATCAGGGTGGAAGGAGGACGGAATAGAGGAAGGGAGTGGGAGGGTGGGGGGGGTGGTGGGATAACCACATATATCATATAATCGTAACTCTTTTATATTAATGTCGTACAACACAACAATGTCAGTTTAAAGTACATCAGAGATAGATACCAAGTGGACCGGAATTAAAAATTTCAGAGAACACGCAAAGTAATGAGTGATTATTTAAAATATTTTCAGTGGATAATGGTGCACTGGCTGACAACTGATCTGCTAACTTTATCTTAGGATCAAAGTGCCTAACTCCTGGGCAGTGAAGAAGTAGGTGGTTTACAGTAATTTGTTTGCCACATATGCAATGTATATTTTTTTAGAATACTTTGTTCTAAAAGCATTTAATCGGAACCTATACATCAAACTAGTAACATGTCTGGAATGCATTACAGATAAATTGTTTAAAAAAAGTTTCGGATTCGCTGCATTCTTTGCTTGTACACAGTGCTGGTAATACTGACTATTTGTTTTTTTTTTTTTTTGCAGTTCAGCAACCTGATTTTGAGACACTTTTTCTATGCGCTGGTTAAATTCATGCAGATCTAGTCGAATGTCGAGATGCTGTGATCCTCTGTATTTTTTGCTGCCCTTTTAGCCGCATGATCTGCCCACTCGTTTGGGGTGATTCCGGAGTGAGAAGGAATCCAGCAAAAGGTAATACTGGTACCCTTTAGAGACAACTCATGAATAATATGTTTTATTTCAATAGTCATTTCTAGTCGTTTTTTTTTTTTTATGCTCGGGATTTAATGGCTTGTAAAACAGACTTTGAGTCCACACAGAATAAGATTTTGCATGTATCCGTCGAAAGATCTACAATGTAATTTAATGCCATAAGTATGGCTACAAGTTCAGCAGTAAAAATGGAATAATGTTTACCAATGTAGTATCGTTTTTTTTGTTTTTAATGAAGGTATTACAAAAGCTGCACCAGTATTTCCATCATCAAGAACTGATCCATCGGTGTATATCTTTAGATGGTCTGTATATTTACTTTCCAAGTGGGAATCAACTAAACATTTTAATAGATTAGGGGAATGGTTTTTTAGATAAATCTGTGTGATCAATGTCAAATGTTGGTTGATTTTGTTCCCATTCTGGAAGTGGAGAAAAAGAAGGTTTAATTGCAACATTTTTCCCCGTTCAGCTCTGTATTACACAGATAATATCTGAGGCAAATGTGTTAATGGACTTCAATGACTGTATTGTTCTAGCTCTTTTTGCAAAGTCGGTTTCTGAATTAAGATTTGTTTCTTTTTGAAAAAATTTCATAAGCAGAAGTTTTAAGGATAAATTTCGCAGCTGAGGCTTTTCTTTGTTCATCGAGGGGTAGAATACCTGCTTCTGTGTAAGTTCCTAAAATTGACGCGTGTATTGGTACACCCAGAGCAAGTTTGTAAGCTTTGGAATCTATGCTCTGCAGTTTCTTTAACAAGTGTGCTGGAGCGCTGAAAAAAAAAAACCTCTGGCCATACGTCAGCCGAGAACGTACAAGGGAGGTAGCGAGAGATATTAGTGCCTTTGTGTCCTGCCCCCAGTGCTGTCTGCTTATTACCTTCAAAAAGTTAAGACTTTTTTCTAGCTTTGTTTGTTATGTAGTCGATGTGGTAATTCCACGAAAGTTTTGAAGTGAGGTAGACGCCAAGAAATTTGACAATTTGTGTATATTCTATGACTGCACCATTAATCGTGAATTCAGGTAATTTATTAGGGTCATAGCCTGAATAAACAGCATGATTTTTTTTTTTTTTTTTTCAATGATAACGTTAGTCCATTTTCTATCATAAAGTTGTTGATTTTATTAAGTTCACGTTGATACACTTTCTTTGTATAGTTCAAAGCCCTGACTGGAGTTTTACGTTTCATTGACACCTTCATCCACAAACAAATATCATCAGCAAATTGAGCTAAAGTGGTTTCTTTGGACAAGTCTTTCGGAAGATCAGCTAAAAGGATGTTAAACAAAATTGGAGAAATAACCGATCCCTGAGGCAGACCCATACTTAGCTGTCTGGGGTTTGAATATGAATTTCCAAGCTTTACCTGTATAAACCTATTAGATAGAAAGCTGGCAATGTAATTGTATGTGTTACCTGTTATGCCTATGTGTTTAAGTTTATAGAGAAGGCGAGTGTGCCAAACTTGATCGTATGCTTTTCGGACATCAAAAAATGTCGCTAGTATATTTTTTTTCGCCTTGCGAACTGCTGCTTTACCTGAGTTGTTAATTTTAACGAGATGTTCAGTTGTAGATCTGCCTTTTCGAAAGCCAGCTTGGTTGACAGGTATTACTTTATATTTTTTTTCGCAGTAATGAACTAGTCTATCTAAAACAATCTTTTCCATTAGTTTGCATGTGTGGGATGTTAAGGCGATTGGACGATAGCTGTTTTTATCTGCTCTGGGCTTTCCTTGTTTGTGTTGGAATAATGATTGAGTGCTTCCAGAAGAGAGGGATATTACCATCCATCAGACCAGCATTTCTGTAGAAGAAAACGAAGAAATTCTATAACATTATCTGGCAAGTGTCCCAGCATTTCATTTGAGATTCCGTCTAAACCAACGGATGTTTTCTTCTTAAGACTTGAAATACATGCTTTTACTTCGTACAATGTTATATCAGCATTTATATACGATTCATTTATATTATTCGTTTCTCTGTCTGTGTGTTCTTTTTTTTTTTTTGATTTTCTCTATATCTCCTGCCTTTCTCTGAGAGTCCAGTATTTCTGCTATAATTTGCAAACATTTCAGCAAATTCTCTGCTTTTTCTAGATTTGTAGGTATATCTGAGTTGTCCAGTTTGATAGGACACTGTGGCAAGTTAATTCCATTCTTCATAGTTTTTAATTTTCCCCAGACTTTTTGCATATCCTTGTGATTTGATATTTCATTTATGCAAAAAATAGACCAATATTGCCTTTTTGCTTGTGCATTAACCATATTGGCTTTGTTTTTGCTTTTTTCATCTCTAAAAGATTTGGGACAGACTTATCTCTTAAATACATTCTAAATTTTGTTATCTTTTCCCTTTGCTTCTTCACAAGCTTGATTCCACCAAATATTACCCGAATGCTTGCAAGATCTTACTGACTTGCACCGCGGGATAGATAGATTCATTTGCAGCATCTAGGACTGCATTGTAAATAAAGTATAAGCTATTGACATCTTTGTTGTTTGCGTCATTAACTTT
>JADBJO010013459.1:10000-25000 GCA_016801955.1 Conus betulinus | reverse complement strand
ACGTGGAGCACTGCAGGGCCAAGTTATCACCCAAACACCGCTACATTCCTGCCAACATCAAGCAGGGCTCCAGCTTAACACATTTGCCCCCTCCTCGTGAATTGTCACAAACTATTCCTACCTGTTCACTGCCTATAATGAAGCGTCTCCACTCCAGTTTTTCGCCCACAACAGCAGCTGGCACCGCAGCAGTGGCATTAGTCCACACAGAAACACCAACAATCAACAGATCGTGGAAGCAGACGAAACAATTGGTCGTAGGTCTGGATCCACCACCATGTTGGCAGAGAAGGAGTCGGCCAGCAGCACTGATAGAAGAACGATTCAATGGTTGGCAGCGGGGGCTTGGCGAAAAGCAGCCACAACTCGGCGGGTTGCGAGAGGTCCGGTTTCACCTGTGTGATGGGCCACAGGGCCTGTGTGAGCGTGCTGCAGTAGAAGAGCGTTGAAAGGCTGGCTGCTGCCGCGCGGCTGGTTGCTGCGAGTGGCACGCCAAGACTGGGGATGGCATGCTGAGTGCAGGGAAGGAGGTGCGAAAGAAAACTGTGAGCTCCAGAGGGCACCCCTTGTAGGTCCGCCTGCCGCAATAAAAAAGGGCCCAACCTGCCGCTATCAATAAAAGTGCCGCGGCTAAACTGTCGTCTGCTCTAATCTGCGATTTACGTCCCTTGAGCTTGCGGCTTCGCATACGTGGTAGCTTATCTTTGGTCCGTTCCCCTTTCCTTTGCCTTTCTTCTGTTGAATTTCTCGTCCGGCCTGTCAGTCTGTTGCGAGCCCCCGGTGCCCAGGCGTGTGGACTGTTATCTGTCCACCCATGGACCCCGGAGAGCAGTCGTTTTCCGGTCACTAAGTGCGTTGCTATGGAGGGTGCGGTCAGTTCGCTCAACAATCTGTGGCCGACCTCTCAAAAATCAGGTCTGATGAAAGTGAAACAGAAAACTGACTTGACAGCTATCCGAAGTGATTCCTAGTAAAATGCTGCAACTGCCATAATGTCAAACAAATAGGTAGGTTGCGAGACAGACAGACAGACAGATGGAGAGAGAGAGAGAGAGAGAGAGAGAGAGAGAGAGAGAGAGAGAGAGAGAGAGAGAGAGAGAGACAAACAGACAGACAGACAGACAGACAGACAGTGGTTTATAGGCCATGACTTCTCCAGAAAGGAAAATACTATCATAAGCAAGTGAATCATACATTTAGGCCAAAATTGCGGAAGTAAATCAAAACAACTAATCATACTGTCAGACCTCATACCATAAATACGAGATCATTGTTGTTGTTGTTGCTGTTGTTGTTGCCAGTTTATTCTTCACAGAACAATAGTGGGCCTCTTAAACGCTTCAACACAAATTTCTCAACATTCAAGCTATTTCATGTTCATTCTGACCTGCCCTCAGCGCAACAGTCTCAACTGACATGGATTTATGGCTGAGAATGTTCGTCAGTGGTTTACTTCTTGTCAGAAACCTTGGAAAGCAGAACAAGAAGTAGAACGTACTGTTCATCTTCTATTGAGCATTTCTACACAATGATCAAATAACGCTGAGGGTAAGCGGAGGGGGAGAGAGGGGAGGGAAGGATAGGGGATTAGGCTTACTAACACGTCACAGTGCTGGCTGTTACACCGTTACGTCGTGATATTACCTACACCGTATACAAGAATTCATATAAACAAAATATGGACGCGTTTCCATATAAACATGATCATTTGGCGCGCTTGATGGTGACGCTTTAAAATGTCTTACAGGCAGACAAATGAATCTTTTTGACAAATGCAACGGCTTCATCCGAAGCCCGTAACTCAGCCCCTATTACGAGCAATCGTTTAGACTTGCGCATCAAAGAGCTGTAAAAGGAAAGAGAGAGAGAGAGAGAGAGAGAGAGAGAGAGAGAGAGAGAGAGAGAGAGAGAGAGAGAGAGAGAGAAAATTTTATTGCAGAAGGTCTCACACGTCAAGTGCATGCACACGCGCCTTACTGTTGACTCAACACACACACACACACACACACACACACACACACACACACACACACACACACACACACACACACACATACTGAAACACACACGCGCGCGCTCACACACACACACACACACACACACACACACACACACACACACACACACACACACACACACACACACACTCGTGAATATGCACCTTGTAGATTGAGACGTCTCGTTACGTCAGTCAGTCATGTTCCCTACTTATGTACTTATGCGTTTAAATAGAAAATAAAGCACACATGTGACTTAAACTGTTTTCATTGACGGTGCATCAGAATGAAGACTCAGGTGAAGAGATCAACCACTTCAAGAAATGTCCAGTGCAATGAAGTATTGACTGATCTAGGCCTCACGTGTTGAACTCCAGTGCAGTGAGTGGAAGAGACGTGGTCGTCGTTCACAGGACGAAAACATACACATCGCAGGGCTGCTCTATCCGCCTAACTCTTTTCCAGTTTCTTAACAAGAAGAAGAACAACAAGAACTATAAGAACAACAAGAACAAGGAGAACAAAAACAAGAACAAGAACAACAACAGCAACAACAACAGCAACAACAACAAGAATAGCAGCAATCATGTATACAGAAATACTGTTGTTGTCGGTAACGTTTATGTACAGGGATACTATGACAGCACGATGCCAAAACAGCTGCGAGTATCGGTCTGCAATTAGGTGCGAGTGATCTTAGGTACCTAACACAGCTCAGAAGCGAATTTTCTGAGCGTAGATTCAACGCCTATCTTGCGCTGAAGTGATTGAAGATGATTGCTCGTTCATTTTCATTGTAATGATTGTTTTGTTTCTTGCCTGAAGAAGACCTAAGAGGTCGAAACGCGTCGTGTTTTGTCTTTTGATTCGTTTGTCCACGCTTTTTTTTTTTTTTGTTGGGCGGTTCGCTAACATTTATTTCAGATTTAAATTACTTCTGATTTATGAGGAACCAGAGCTGATCGCTGTATAGCTAAAGAAAATTAGAACATCATGTTAGCAGCGAATACAACTTTCCATGCTTTTGTGGAGGACACCTGGTGCCAGTTTTGATTTCCTTCATGACCCGACGAACAAAAGTGGCAGCCACCAAGTTCAACAATGCAACATGAGCTGGAAGAGCACAAGTGAACCGTGTCTTTTTGTAGGTCATCCATATGCAAGACTTCTGTATGACTATGACGTTGAAACCAACCCTGAAGCACGTGATCATCTGGAAAAAAAATATTTCAAACAATGTTTGACAGAAACAAAAGCAATAGTCCTCCAAAGGGAAGAAAACATATAATAGAAAATCACAATGCCACTCTTCTAATTTTCGGCCACGTGGCCTTTTCAAGAGAAAAACAAAAAACAATACAACAACTACATGATGTCCATCTTTGGCAACTGGGCTCTGACCAGTTGCCAAAGATGGACATCACGTAGTTGTATTGTTTTGGTTTTTTTTTTTTCTCTTGAAAAAGGCCACGTGGCCGAAAATTAGAAGAGTGGCTTTGTGAATTTCTATTATGTTTGACAAATAGGAGAAAAAAATAGAAAGTTTGTTTTCCCAACGAATTGATCACTTTTTTTTTTTCAAAAACGTGCAGGTCGATTTCTAGACCAGGTTCATCATTCCCTGGAAGCAATGGATGGACAAGCTTGACAATCTGTGTGTGAAATCGATGCAGCTGGAAGATAATAACTACCTAGATTTACTGGAAACCACGCAATGAAAACTACAGTCTAAAAGAGAGGATAAGCAGCCTTTTTATGGACTTGGAGTATAAGACTGACAAACCGGAACTGTCTCAAGGAGAGACAGTTAAAGTTCAATATCCCCGTTCCCGCATGAGAAGTATGAAATTTTTGCCAGAAAGATTGTGGATGTCTTACACAATACTGTTCCAGCCATGACATGGACACGTGGGGATATGATTCCTGCACACCGTCTGGGTTTCTCTCAATAACAACAGTAACCACAGAGCATCTCCTGTTATTACCAGACTGGCCGGATGGGGTGATGATGAAATGGATATCCTTATGACAGGAAGAGGAAAAATGAAGCACAAATGGTGAGGGATCTGACATCTGGACAACAAACCATCCCAGAGATCATCGCATGAGGTGACAGTGTGGTAAGGGGAAGTTGTGTGCCGGATTCGGATGGTTGTGAGTCCAGTGTGACGTCAGTGCTGACAGCAGCCAATCGGGCTCTGGCCGGCACCATGACAATGACTGTCAAGCCCCGAGATATGATGTGAGTTATTTGTTTGTTTGTTTGTTTTGTAATCCATGACGTCCAAGGTTTGATCGGCTTTATGAAACCGGGGTCTGTAAATTTCAGCTTTTGACTTCATTTTGCTTCTCAAAACATTGTCTACGCTCTTTCCTTCTCATTCATTTCCGTTCTACGGTGTATTAAAATAACGGATGCTACAACAGCGCGATTGTCTGGTGGTGTGGTACTGTTCGTCAGAAAAGAGTGCTGAAGTTTATTTGCACGAATTCATTTAGAACATGATAACAGAATAGAGCTAAAGCTGTCCAACAACATACTCAAAGCAGTGAAGTTTCGTTTTCGGGGTGTTATGTCCCACCTGTTAATTCTATTCATGACAAGGAAACGGAGATTTCCAATAGCATTGCTCTGATCGAACAATGAATGCTGGATAACGTCGAAAGCACTGGGGATCTCCTATTCATTGTTTTTTTTTGGCGACTTGATCGCCAGGACTGACAGTGAACACAGTGTTCCAGTAAATGATGTTGATGTTACTTTTGATGTATTCTGCTCCCCTGATAATGATGATAACGAGTTTGTGAATTTATACAGATAAACAAGTTAAGGAAACTTGGAAAGTACCTCCAAGATCTTTGTCGATGTTTTGACCTGACATTTCGGAACGGAATGCTTGTGGAGTAATGCTGGGAATTTGACTTACACTTCTTCTTCAGGCTGTCATGGTGTTGATTGTTTTGTTGTTTCCACAGGCCCGCTTTGTTTACCGGCAACATTTGATGAGGCAGAGAAGACCGAGTGTCAACGTTCATCTGCACAGGCTGGATATTTCGCTGAGGGAAAAGAAGAGTGTAACTCACAAAAATGTCAACAAAATATGTTTACATAGAAAAATTCGTATGATCATCCGATTAAAAGAAAAGATGCGATCAAAAACTGTTTTGCATAAGCAGAAAGCCTGGCAATGGAAACTATAGTCTGCCCTTTGACGATCTGAGTAGGACTGCTGCTTCTTGGAACTGTATGAAAAATTCAATTATTACAGGAAAAGAGAAACAGCTAAGTAGTTTGCTGGTAAGTATAGGGTGTGTGCGACAGTTACGTAGAGAGTTTCATAGGGGTTATACTGAAGCAGAAGACTATTCAGTGTTCAGAAATGATTATAAAGAATTACTAAAACAAAAGGAAAGTTCACATCAGAAGTCCATTCTTAATTCAAGTCATGACAATGTCAATAATCCCACTTTTTTTTTTTTTTTTTTTTTTTTTTGGGGGGGGGGGGGGGGGGGGGGGGTAAGAATGTAAAGTCTGGTTTCAAGTACATCTACAACAAATTCAACCCAGGAAGATCAACGGTGCCAGCACCTTTACCAAGCATTTCATTCTGTATCGGATAGAGCTTCTTCTACCGATACGGATGTGCAGGATACAATGAATTCTGAGGTGCCCAATGCTCTATGTTCACAGTGATCTCAGTTCTGATTCTCACAGAGTCAGCACGCTTCTGTCTGTGTAGGCTGGTGACGGAATCGTCAGCACTGGCAAGATCATGGCGACTGATGCTGAATGGACATCGCGGCACCCTCCAAGAGGGCGGGGGGGGGGGGGGGGGGGGGGGGGGGGGGGGGGGGGGGGGGGTGGGAATTCAAATATGATCACACGGGCATCGTGACCAAGTAATTTGAATTGACTTGGTGTAGGGGTTAGAGGATGGTGTACTGTGTATTTTGAAATCCGAACAGTGGTCACTGAACTTTACAGGAGTTTATTGGGCAGCAGGCCAGGGTCTGCCTTGATGGGCTGCCTCATGGCCACTACACATTGACTGCTTCCTGTGCATTGAAGTGCTGGGGTGGGACAGGGTGAACTAGATGTCCATGTCTACTGGGTGACGGCGTGGGGAGGATGCTACGGAATGGCACAGGAAATCACACACACACACACACACACACACACACACACACACACACACACACACACACACACACACACACATACACACACACATGCATGCACGCATACACACGCGCGCGCACACACACGCACACGCACACACACACACACACACACACATGCACGCACAGACACACGCACATACATGCACGCACGCACACACACAGACATACACGCGTACACGCGCGCGCGTGCACTCCACCCCCCCCCCCCCCCACACACACACACACACACGCACGCACGCACGCACGCACACACACACACACACACACACACACACACACACACACACACACACACACACACACTCACACACAGACTGGTGTACCTGGCCGGATGACTCACGAAATCCTGACAGAGCCAGCCAGCACAGTGAGTGAAGCAGTCTGCAGCCACACTTTGACAAAGATGTCTCTTATCAGACACAAAGACGTCCCACAGTCAGAGAAAGTCCCCATGCAGAATATGTGCGTGAAATGGCATATTGTTGGAGAGAGAGAGAGAGAGAGAGAGAGAGAGAGAGAGAGAGAGAGAGAGAGAGAGAGAGAGAGAAGTTGGCGTGCGATACCCTGTTAGTGTACCTTTCATTATGGCGATATTCCCAGGAACTGTTTTCAACTTTCATGACAGAATTTGCCAAGCACATTATTTTTACTGATACTATCCTCAGTCTGGTAATAATCCGAGAAATTAAACCCTGTAAATTGACCCCACCCCCACAACCCACCCTACCCAAAGCGGGACAGGTTATTTCCCTTTATTCATGAATGGCACGCCACGTTTCCTGAATTATGAATGCAGTGAGCTGAGACCATGGGCGTGAAGCGGGAAGTAGCACGGATATGGACTCAGAGATTTTATCGCTCCATTATCAGAATGCCTTGCGCGCGAGCGCGCATGTGTCTGTTTTGTGAGAGCGTGTATTTATTCAGTCATTTTTGAATGCTTCTTAGTTTTGAGACGCACTCATCCCTGTGGCGGACCATTTTTGTCCGGTCCCAAATTGTGGAGACAGTTCTGAAGTAGCGAAAGTTTGTCTGTTCACCTGTTCACTGTTCACCTGACAGCTACTCACCCGCGTTTCGTCAGGTGAGCGAGGATTTCCTTTCAGTCTCTGTAGATTTGCCGGTCTGGAAACATCTCCACGGTGCCGAAGAGAGACTCCCCGCTTAGTTTTGGTGTTAATCAGCTATGTTTGATTAGTCAAATGGAAGTTAGGGTTAGTACTAAAGGAGTTGTTTTTTTCCTACAGGTGGTCGTGAATTTTCCAGTTCTTAGTGAAGGCCTGAGATATGTCATTGTTCCCTTGATTGATCTTGTGATTGACAAGACTTGACGAGACATAGGGTGACTGTAGGAAGTTGTGGTTAGTGAATGTGTGAATCGAGAGGTGGACGAGGAGAATGGAGTGAGTGGATTGAAGAGAGAATATGTATATTTATATGTGACTGGGGAAAAAAGCGATCAAATGTAATCAGTATATCATTTGAGAAGAAAAACGTTGTTTACCTTTCCCCTAAAGTATTATAATGGTGTGATGTTGTGAGCTCTGGAAGTGAGTAATGAAAATTACTGTGTATAAATCATTGGAAAATGTATTCTGATTCCTGTTGTGGACATGTCTAGTGATGATGATGATGAGGAAAAGTAAAAACATTCTTCTCTTGATATAAAGGGGACAAATGGAGATCGTTACTTTAAGTGTAATAATTGTGTTCTTCGTACTTTAAAAAGGGTTACCTGAGGAAATCTGTGTGTATTTTTCAATGTAATCACTCATGGTGCTAATCGATGAATTTTTCTGTTGTGATACAGACTTAGTAGACTATATTATGGGTATCTTCCCCCAAATTCCGGTGAAATGTATTACGTGAAGAGTGACTGCTAGTGATGAGACTAGGACTATAAACGTGTAGGTAGTAGGCTAGGTAATCAATGTAGTTATACAGTTCCCAGGTGTGGGTGAGGCTCCTGAATCCGGCATGGCACTGATTACCATCGGGTGGGGTGCAGCCCGTGCCCCAGCGGCTGTCTCCGTCATGACGACGTGGAGAGGCTGACCGCCAAGTCAGTAGTGGTCTTGTGTAGTAAAGGGCCTCAGGATTCTCCGTCACGACGACGTGCAAAGGCGGACCGCTAGGTCGGTAGTCCGACGTGATTTTCATCTGTGTGGGTGTGCCCTGTGGGGACACCACTTGGAACTGTGCTCTCGAGCGGCTCTGCTTGCCGTGTGAGTACCCTGGTTGGTGTTGTAGACTGTAATTTGGGCTCTGCTTGCTGTGTGAGTACCCTGGTTGGTGCTGTAGACTGTAATTTGGGCTCGGTGCAGCCAAGTGTGTGAACTGTGTCTGTTAGGACACTACTGACGGTGCCAGTGAGGTCTTTTCCAGAAAAAAAAAATGCTGTGAGATTCTTGTGAACGATGTGTCGCTGAGAGCGGCTGTTAAAGCTCCCGCTCGAAGAGGAGGTCGTCGAACTCTCTTTAATATCTATACTTAGTTGTTTAGATTCAACGCCTGCCTACCTTGGCGCTGAAGAGATCTAAACTAAGCGAAAATTTTCTTTCATTTTCATTGTCCTATTTGTTTGTGTCTTGTCCGAAGAAGACCTAAGAGGTCGAAACGCGCGTCGTGTTTTGTCTGGTGACTCGTTTGTCCACGTTTTTCTCGGCGGTTCGCTAACATTTATTTAAGAGTTGTTTAGATTTCCGCCTGCAGTCGTCTCACTTCGCAACTAGATCTGTTTGCTCTGGGTATACCGCCACATGTGTGTGTCGGCGGGTTGTGTAGTATAGTATAGTAGTAGTAGTAGTAGTAGTAGTAGTAGTCCGTCGGGAGCCGACGAAGACGTGAAATGTTGATCTAATGTTAATCTCTGTATGATTTTTGTGCCTGCTGATTTATATCAACGGTTATGGTGATTTGTGTTGATAATGTTTTGATGGTTCAGGCAGCATATAAAAGAAAAGAAAACTTCGTGTGTGTGTTGCCTGGCCGTCCATGTTCGTGTGGTGTGGGCGTGTGTAGGGAATAATCGTGACACGCATCCAGTCTTCTGAAAGTGAGAGTCAGACAGTCAACACACAGCACCACACCATCCTTCTGTCTTACAATCTGTCTTTGTCATGCATACATTATTTCAACACATCATTCATACTGACAATTCAACATAGCAACATGGTAATCTAATTACAATAATAAGCAAACTATTCATAAAAGTACTAATGAGATGGGGGGATGGTAAACACAGAAGGAAACTTACAAACAAACAAACAAAACTAGAGAGAGAGAGGGTCAGAGGAGGGTGGGGAAGAGAGAATGGTAGGTAGAGGGAGGAGAAAAGGGATGGTAGACAGAGTGGGAGTGGGGATGAGAGATTTTAACGGAGTGGGTTTTATGTTTAGACAATTTATTCAAAGTATGGTACACAGAAGACTTTGCGAAAGGGCGCTAATCATTGTAATCGTATAATTGAATTACTGAGACATAAAATGTTTATGCAAATGTTCCTTGAAAAGTTTAAAAGTATTCATGTTATGTAGATTCGGTGAAAGTGAGTTCCAGACATATGGTCCAGAGTAAGCTAGGCTGTTTTTGTATAGATCAATGCGTGGATAGGGAAGAAGGAATTTCGTCGAGATAGGGAAGAAGAGAGAGAGAGAGATGAGAGAGAGAGAGAGAGAGAGAGAGAGAGAGAGAGAGAGAGACTCAAGACTCAAGATAATTTATTCATGATTAGGCCATTGCCCAGAGAGAGAGAGAGAGAGAGAGAGAGAGAGAGAGAGAGAGAGAGTGTGTGTGTGTGTGTGTAAAATGGCGACAACCCATAACAAGTTTTCAACTCGTAGGACAGGTTGTTTCCCTTTACTCGTCAATGGCAGACCAATGAACATGACCGACATGAGATCATCGGTATACAGTGGGATTTCTTGGACATTATGAAAACTATTGCTGCTATGTTTGCTAGTCAAGTTTGGTTCAAATGAAGTGAAGCTTGGTTCAAATGAAGTGAAGTTTGGTTCAAATGAAGTGAAGTTTGGTTCAAATCAAGTGAAGTTTGGTTCAAGTGAAGTTTGGTTCAAATCAAGTGAAGTTTGGTTCAAATCAAGTGAAGTTTGGTTCAAGTCAAGTGATGTTTGGTTCAAATGAAGTGAAGTTTGGTTCAAATCAAGTGAAGTTTGGTTCAAGTCAAGTGATGTTTGGTTCAAATGAAGTGAAGTTTGGTTCAAATCAAGTGAAGTTTGGTTCAAATCAAGTGAAGTTTGGTTCAAATGAAGTGAAGTTTGGCTCAAATGAGGTGAAGTTTGGTTCAAATGAAGTGAAATTTGGTTCAAATGAAGTGAAATTTTTGGTTCAAATGAAGTGAAGTTTGGTTCAAATGAAGTAAAGTTTGGTTCAAATCAAGTGAAGTTTGGGTTCTAATCAAGTGAAGTTTGGTTCAAATCAAGTGAAGTTTGGTTCAAATCAAGTGAAGTTTGGTTCAAATGAGGTGAAGTTTGGTTCAAATGAAGTGAAGTTTGGTTCAAATGAAGTAAAGTTTGGTTTCAAATCAAGTGAAGTTTGGTTCTAATCAAGTAAAGTTTGGTTCTAATCAAGTGAAGTTTGGTTCAAATCAAGTGAAGTTTGGTTCAAATGAGGTGAAGTTTGGTTCAAATCCAGTGTGACAAGGCACGGCGGTGGTGAGGAAAACGGGGTTCTTTGGTCCTCCTTATATCTTCGTCAAACAGCCATCCTACACTCACTCCTTACACCTTCGTCAAACAGCCATCCTACACTCACTCCTTAAACCTTCGTCCTCCTACACTCACTCCTTACACACCTTCGTCCTCCTACACTCACTCCTTACACCTTCGTCATATAGCCATCCTACACTCACTCCTTACACCTTCGTCATATAGCCATCCTACACTCACAACCTTACATCTTCGTCATATAGCCATCCTACACTCACTCCTTACACCTTCGTCCTCCTACACTCACTCCTTACACCTTCGTCATATAGCCATCCTACACTCACTCCTTACACCTTCGTCATATAGCCATCCTACACTCACTCCTTACACCTTCGTCATATAGCCATCCTACACTCACTCCTTACACCTTCGTCATATAGCCATCCTACACTCACTCCTTACACCTTCGTCATATAGCCATCCTACACTCACTCCTTACACCTTCGTCATATAGCCATCCTACACTCACTCCTTACACCTTCGTCATATAGCCATCCTACACTACTTACTCCTTACACCTTCGTCAAACAACCATCCTACACTCACCCCTTACACCTTCTTCAAACAGCCATCCTACACTTACTCCTAACACCTTCGTCATCCTACACTCACTCCTTACACCTTCGTCAAACAGCAATCCTACACTCACTCACTCACCCACTCTTCCTCCTCCCTCCCCCCCCCCCCCCCCCCCTCTTTCCTACATCAGTGTCCTCAACTGTCATTTCTCTGTAATGAATGTCAGAGATCATTAACATTTTCAATCAATCATGTCTTTAACTGTTATTTGGCCGGAATGAATGTCAGAGATTATTAAAAATTTAATCAACCGTGTCTTCAACTGAGTTTTGTCCGGAATGAATCTTAGAGATTATCGAAAATTTTAATCAACCGTGTCTTCAACTGAGCTTTGTCCGGAATGAATGTTAGAGATTATCGAACATTTTAATCTATTTGTTATCTCTCCCTACCTGCCCCCCCCCCCCCCCCCTCCCCCCCTGTCTCTCATGTTCGGGTATGTGCGTGAAGACGCGTGTGTGCGCGTACATGTGTGTGTGTGTGTGTGTGTGTGTGTGTGTGTGTGTGTGTGTGTGTGTGTGTGTGTGTGTGAGTGTGAGTGTGTGTGGGGGTGTTTTTATTTGAGAGAGAGAGAGAGAGAGAGAGAGAGAGAGAGAGAGAGAGAGAGAGAGAGAGAGAGAGAGAGAGAGAGAGAGAGACTGAACAACAATCTGGATGTTGCAGGCAAGTTATGCACAAGTGAAAGAAATCAAAACGGTTCTTGTTCATTCGTTTGTTTCTCTCTTCAGACCTACAGGTTGTCGCTTAGGACTTAAAAAAATGAAACCTAAAATATTGAGATTGTTCAGCTGATATGGACCAGACTTTATCATTGTGGCCGTTGTGCATAGATGGTCATTATTTTCTTCTGGTGTGGTGTATGGCCATGGTCTGGACTGACTTGACATCCACCAGCCCAGAGCAGTCACAAATGGAGTTTACACTGCACCGTCAATTAACTGCAGGGTTCTTTCCCTTCGGCGGCATGGTTAGGAATTAGACCGTTAGAGAGAGTTTCTTTGGAATGGGAAGTATATATGTCGCATGCGCTCACCACAGAAAAACACTGTGAATGAGAGGTCAGGTGCAGACATGTTGGTATAAATTAGTAACATCGGTGTAAGTACAAATTAAAAAAAAAAAAAAAAAAAAAAAAAAAAAAAAAAAGAAAAAGAAAAAGGAAGGAAGAAAAGAAAAAAAGAAAAGAAGACCACAACTAGACTCAGCTTAACGATAAACACTGACTGCTGTGTCTGACTCGGCGAAAAAAAAAAAAGGTTGGTTGGGACGAGTTACCGATTTGATAGAAAACCTTTCGGTCAGGTTTAAGAGCAGTCGATCCATCGTACGATGTCCGACGCTCTGGTGAGAGGCCCTGGACTCCCTCCGGTAACCCAATGACACAACAAGCACTGACTCGATCTTCAGCGCACTCAGTGGAAAGATATGATCATGGCCCAAAGACGGATTCTGGTGTGGTGTGATCTGCGGTGTGGATCTAGGATCTCTCACCAAAATGCAAAAACAAGCAAACAAACAACAGAAACCTAGTGACCCAATCTTAACGAGACCTGTTGAAAAATGTACTACAGAAGACGGGAGGGAGGGGAGGAAGGTGAGGGAAGGGGGTGTGCGCCCTCTGGAGGGCTGTTCACTGTGCTCTATATGTTTATATTCAGGCGTGTTTGCACAAAATGATGATGAACGATGGTTTTTAAGCTGGGTCATTCAAATCGTAATAAGACATTTGAACTTTTGAACTAAGTGAGCTTATTACTGATATCACCCAGACTGCAAGTATTTCTTAATAAGCTAAAATACAGATATAAAAACTGAAGAATACATTGCTCGAAAAAAAAGTTGTATATAACGATTCCTTTCCAAATGGCACCCATATACGCCGATGTTAGCAGGCCCAGAATGAATTACGAATGATTATGACATTGTACATTATACTAGTACAAGTATGATTATAGTACCCTAAAACTGTTACACCGCCTAAAAGAGCCCCTTTGGACATAATACAGAACCTTACATATGTTTAAGTATATGCGTGTTTGTATATATATATATGTGTATATGTATTGTATATATAAAAAAAAAAAAACAAAAGGGGAAAACAAAAAAACAAAAAAAAAAAAAAACAAAAAAAAAAAAAAAAAAACAAAAAAAAACAAAAAAAAAAAAAAAAAAAAAAAGAAAAAAAGAAAAAAAAAAAAAAAAAAAAAAAAAAAAAAAAAAAAAACACAAAAACAAAAAAAAAAAAAAAAAAAAAAAAAAATAAAAAAAAAAAAAGGGGGGGGGAAAGACAAGTAACAAAGGAAAAAGAGGGGAGGAGGAAAGGGGGAAAAAACTTAGGGAAGACGAGAAAAGAAGGAGGAAAAAAAAAAAAAAAGGATGGAAGAACGAAAAGAAAAAAAGAAGGAAAGAGAGGAACGGATTGGAAAAAAACGAAAAAGAAATGGGGAAAAGAGGGAGGAAAAAGAAAAAAACAAAAAAAAGGAAAAAAAAGAAAAAAAAAAAAGAAAAAGAAAGGAGAAAGGAAGAAAAGAAGGAAAAAGAAAAAGAGAAAAAAAACAGCGGCAGAAAAAAGAAAAAGGGCGAAAAAAACGAAAGGAAAGAGAAAAAAGGAAAGGAAAGGGAGAGAAGGGGGGGAGAGAAAAAAAAGGGGGGGAGGGAAGGGAAGGAAAAAAAACAGAAAAAAAAAAAAAAAAAAAAAAAAAAAAAAAAAAAAAAGGGGGAGAGGGAACGAGACGGGAGAAAGGGGAAGCGGAGGGGAAAGGGAAAAGAGGGAAAGAAGGGTAGAGGTGGGAGAAGGGAAAAAGGAGAGAAGAAAGAAGAAGGAAAACAAAGGAAAATAAAAAAAAACCAAAAAAAGGACCCGAAGAAAAAAAAAAAAAAAAAGGGGGGGAAGACAGAAAAAAAGAAGAAAGACCACACACAAACACACACACACACACACAACACAACACACACCCCACACATCACACACCACCCACACCACAACACACACGCACAACGACGGAAGCAATTTGACCCCTACCCTCAATGCAGTCCGTTGTTTTTTTTTGTGACGGGGCAGGCGACATGTCAGGCGGCAGAATGGGCGGCCCCCCAGACCAGAGCAAGAAAGCAGTCCGGCGCCCAGATGACCACTAGCATGGCGAACAGGCCCCACAGCCCGTCCCAGAGACAGCCAGGGCCCCCACCAACCGCCCCACCATACCCCGACCCACCCCCCGGCCCTGCAAAATGACACCACCAACCGAAAGTTCAATTGTTCCAGTCACTGGTCCCCACCTTTGACCCCCCCCCACCCCCCCCCCCCCCCCCCCTTTTCTTGCATTGAAACACCCCCCCCAACCACCCCCCCCCCCCTCCCCGCCTCAGTTTCATTGTGCAGGTCACCGGTCGTTTCCTTCTGACCCGCTTCACGCTTTTTTTTTTCCTTTCTTTTCCTCAGGTATTGATTGAAAGCATTTTTTTGTTTGTTTTCGTCCTCCCCCCCCCCCCCCCCATGCTTCTTAACCGAGAGA
>JADBJO010013459.1:5000-7500 GCA_016801955.1 Conus betulinus | reverse complement strand
TTTCTCTATCAGAATAATGTAAACATTTCATCCCCACCCCCTCTCTTACTAGTGATTGAAGGAGCAACTTTTCGGTACTAGTCATCGAAAGAAATTCTTATTTTTCTCGGGGGGTGTTAAAATACTCCACAGTGGCTCAGGGATAAGTTTCGTTAGGCTTGAACGCTTAAAAGTACTTGTAGCTCCGAGAGACAGAATTAGAAATAAAAAGTCCAATCATTCAATGCTGATTGAACAACAAAGAACTGACACAAGTGCCCTTTCACACATCAACTTTACTTGTTTATACAAGGGTGAAATATTAAAATCAATTTCACAAAGTCAGTTCAGGCGGAGCTTTGGTTCCCACTGTTTCATCATTAAGAGAGGGAAAGTTCTGGGTGGGTTGAGTTGGAGTCCACTTGGAATATCAGAAACTTATCTGAAGTTGGACAGGATAGTTGATCTCTCTGTGGTTGCTGGTGACTGATCCACTTCTGTGTAGACGATGCTGATCATGTGCTGGGCTGCGGTGTTTGTACACTACCAGGTATGCCCAGGGTAGGTAGGAACTCAGGTTAGTTCTTCTGGGAAGCAGTGAACCTTAGAACTTTTGAGATTCAGAGAATGTGGAGATGATTGTTCCCTTCTCTGATTTACCCCTGTTCTCTTTGTGGCTAAGCTGTGTCAGTCTGACGGCTGTAGGTGGAGGCAGTGAACAGGGGGACAGAGTTTCTCCTTTTTGTAGGCTGACCTGCCTGTTCCAGTTCCGGTTCCGGTTGGCTTTATTTCACACTAATTATGAAGAAAAGGGGAGGGGGTGGGTGGTTATCTCCCCTACCACTTGCAGAAGAGGGAGCGTGGTGTGGATGGTTTTCTTCAAAACAAACCCGACAGACGGCGGGGAGGGTGAGTGAGGTGGAGGGGGCCAAGGGGAGGGGAGAGGGGAAGAGCCTGAGAGTTGATGTTGATTAGTACTCCTGATTGCCGTTTGTGAGACAAATGGGGGATGGTGTATGTTTGTACAGTTTGTACAAGAGGGTGGGGGTAGGAGTGGATGGGGTGGTTGTCAATTTCGCCACCACGCAGATGATCCAATACTCGCGTTCACAAGGATCCCGTGACCTAGGTCAGCATACGGTGGGTGATGCAAACACAGAAATAGCCGGCATACACCAGGATAGTTGGAGAGGAGGTAGGCGCCGTCAGTCATTTCCCGTTTTCCCACCGACGTGCTATGATTAACACTCGACAGTAGCATCGTTGTCAACGTGTCTGTAACAGCACTGCAGTGGTCTACTGGTGAGAACAACAAGAGCAGCAGCAGCAGCAGCAGTAGCAGCAGTGACAACGACAACAACAACAACAACAACAACAACGACATCATCATCATCATCATCATCATCATCATCATCATCATCATCTCCATCACCACCACGAACCTCATTCTAATACAAAATGGAAGCGACGAATTAAACTGATTGACTGGCACCATTCTTTCAGGATCGAAGCTCACTGTTAGAGGTTAGAAGGTCAGAGGTATGGCAGTGTTCACATGCTTTATGTAAATGTTGGAGCTGCAACAGTGCGCACATCGATGTTTAAGGTGTTGCAGTGTGCACATACATTTAAAAAAATAAGTATTAGAGGCGTAATACTGCACCTGCTTTGTGTCAGTTTTAGAGGTGTTACAGCATCACGTGCTCTGTATCATTGTCAGATTGTTACATTTTCACACACTTTGTATCATTGTTAGATGTAAGGTGTTACAGCGTCACGTGTTTTGTATCATTGTTGGATTGTTACATTTTCACACACTTTGTATCATTGTTAGATTGTTACATTTTCACACGCTTTGTATCATTGTTGAATGTATTGCATTTTCACATGCTTTGTATTATTATATTACAGTGTGGACATGCTTTGTATTCATGTTCGAGGTGTTACAGTGTCGGCATGCTTTGTGTCAGTTTTAAAGGTATTATATTGTACGCATGCTTTGTGTTGATATTAGAGGTGTTACAATAATGTCCATATACTTGGAATCAACTTCAGTGGGTGCTCACGTTTCGTGTCAGATTTAGAAGTCTAATGTAATCTACATGCTTTGTGTCAGTTTCAGAGGTGTCATGGTAGGCAGATTCTTTCTATCGATTTCACAGGTGTTGCTACGTGTTTATGTACTTTGTATCAAGAGGGTTCTGTATTATTTCCCTTCTTTATTGTTTGTTTTTTTTTGTTTAAATTTATCTCTTAACATTAATGTAGATTAACTGTGTTCATATTTTTAATTTACTTTTTTTTTTTAACTTCTTAGTCTTATATTTTTTGGTATATGAATGCCATCATCATAGTTGGGTGTTCACAGAGCTCTCCACCACGATCTGGCCTCCACAGTCATATAGATTGAAATTAAAAAAACAAACAAACACAAACAAAAAAAAAAAAAACAAACAAAAAAAAAAAAAAACGAACATGTATCTTTTTCCTTAGCAGCATATCTCACCACAGAACCACCATC
>JADBJO010013458.1:38518-41018 GCA_016801955.1 Conus betulinus | reverse complement strand
GAAAAAAGAAAAGAAAAGAAAACAAAACAGGAAGACATCAAATGATGGCAAGAGAAGTAGACGTGGCGTGGAATCTTGGCACCTCTTGCGTGCGGACCTCTGTGTTGGGGCTCTGGTGTTGGCGTGAAACTTGCGGGCTGTTTTCAACGATCTGTTGTCTTTTCTTTCCTGATATTCTCTCTCTCTCTCTCTCCTCGCTCTCTCATCTCTCTCCTCTCTCTCTCTCTCTCTCTCTCTCTCTCTCTCTCTCTCATGATGCTTCCCCCCCTCCATTGTGCTTTATTTTCTATCCCCCCCCCCCCCCCCCCCCCCCCCCCCCCCGTTGCATCAAAATCGATTGTCTTGTATTCATCTTTGGAATTTTTTTTTGATTGTCAGATTGTTCTAAAATGCTCTCTTATCGCACCCACTCTCGCCTCTTCCCCCCCCCCCCTCTCCTCTCATCTCCCCTCTTTTCTCTCTCTAAAATCGCTCTCTGTATCATCTTTCCCCTCTCTCTCTTCTCTTCCTCTCTCTCTCTCTCTCTCCCCTCTCCTCTCGTCCCCTCTTCTCTCTCCTCCATACTCCCTCTCGCTCTCTCTCTCTCTCTCTCTCTCTCTCTCTCTCTGCACCCTTACCCCCCACACTCCCTTCGCTCCTGCGTCTCTCTCCTCTGTCTGTCTGTATGGCCATCTGTCTGTATGGCTGGTCTGTCTGTCTGTCTCTCTCTCTCTCTCTGTCTCTCTCTCTCTCTCTCTCTTTTTTTTTTTTTCTAAATTTAATTCCGTATTGTATTGTAGTTCTAGTCACTTTTTGCATGCTTCCTTTGTTACCTCATCTTATTTTATGCTGTGACCCTACTCAGGGGCGAGGACTGGATGTAAAAAAAAAAGCACATCAGTGCTTATGACAGTCGGGTGGAGGTCACTGCGGGCATTCCTGGCTGTGACAGTCGGAGAGGTCACTGCGGGCAGCATAGTGCGGCCCTTGTCCACTGCCAACGCATCACCACACGTTCCAGGGCCGTGATGGCACTGCACGCGGCGGTTCCATGGACCTAAACGAATCGGTCAGTATATAATAGTGCTGGGTACGCACCTGCCCGCCTGCCTGTTCTTCTTCTGTTTGCGTGCTGGCATTCGCGTGCCAGGGCTGTGTGTGTGTGTGGGATGTTTCGTCTGTGTGGAACGACAGTTGAGAGACTGCTAGGATGTAAATCAAAAAGAAAAGAAACGGATGATTCCGTAAATAAGTGAATGAGTGGATCGATCAGGCAAGCAACCAATCGATCAATCAATCCATCTATCTATCAGTACATTAATAAATGAAGAAATGAAGAAGAATGAATGATGAATGAATGAATAATAGATCAGCAAGTACTCTCTGTCTGTCTGTCTGTCTGTCTCTGTCTCTCTCTCTCTCTCTCCTCTCTCTCTCTCTCTCTCTCTCTCTCTCTCTAACACACACACACGCACATGCGCGCGCACAACCCCTCCCCCAACACACACACACACACACACACACACACACACACACCACACACACACACAAAGCTTTTGATACCATCTCTCATTCAAGGCTCTGGAGGGTGCTCTCTAGAGACTGGTGTACAGGGCAGATGCTAAATGTTCTTTGCAGAATGATGCTAGCATGAAATCTTGTGTACGCTGTGCCGGTGGCCAGCTCACTGACTATTTTGAATGCCTTCAGGGGCTGAAACAAGGATGTTTTCTGCAGCCCTATCCTCTTCAGTTATTTTATCAATGAACTTGCAATGACATAATCTGAGGCGGCAGGCATGGGATACAACTTTTGCCAAACCATGTGGAACTATACCTCTGCTTTTCGCTGATGATTTAGCCTTATGTCATCTACAGTAGCAGGCCTACAAAATCAGCCCAACACATTGCACCAATCTAGTCAAAGACTTGGCCTTAACGTCAATCTAGTTGCAAAGTGAGACGACTGCAGGCTGGAAATCTAGACACACATCTTGGCCTGGATGTTGGCGGGCCTCCCGGGGGAGGCGTGGACGAGCGAGTCGCAGGACGGGGCACAACGCGTTTCGACCTCTTAGGTCTTTTTCGGGTGAGACGGGGATGAGTAGGATAGCGAAGGTTCGCTTGGCTTTGATCGCTTCGGATCGCGTTCGGGGTTCAGCGCCGGGAAGAGGTCGAGGGCGTTGAAATTCAACGCCTTCTTCCTTGCGCTGAGCTCTGGGGCGGTTGGGGGAGTTCGGGGCTGGGTGGGTTTTCGTTGTCTTGTCGTTTTGTCTCACCTGGGGAGGACCTGGGAGGCCGGGGGCGCGTTGTGTTTTGTCTTGTGGCTCGTTTGTCCACGTTTCTCTGGGCGGTTCGCTAACATTTATTTAAGATTTGCTTAAAAAAAATGTAAACAAAACCAACATTGTTGTTTTCCGCAAGGCAGGACACTTGGGAACAAGAGACGTGTGGCACTTAGGTGGAGACTGCATTGAAGTGGTGGGGAAGTATAGGTATCTGGGCCTACATTTTTCAACAAA
>JADBJO010013458.1:31018-33518 GCA_016801955.1 Conus betulinus | reverse complement strand
TTTTCTTTTCAGAAGGTAGTGGAGTAAGCATAACTGCTTCCTTTTTTTTTTTTTTTTTTTTTTTTTTTTTTTACAACATTCCAGGGTCCCTCCGGGGCCAAAGAAAGGAAAGAAAAAGAAGATACAAATTCATGAAATATGATAATACCAAATGAAACAGAACAATGTAGCCATGAGGGAACACAGACAGAAGGGAAGGGAGATGGTGGGGGTGGGGGCGGGTGTGTTTGCGGGGGGTAGGGGGGGGGGGGGGAAATTGAGGCGAGGAGAGCGAGAGACTAGAGAGGACGAGAGAGAGAGAGTAACAAAAAAGAGCGGGAGGGTTGCGTGTTCATAAAGAATGAATCAGGAAAGTGTGTCCGGTGGTGTGTGTTGTGTGTGTTGTGGGTGTCGGTGTGTGTGTGGTGTGTGTGTTAGGTGAAGAGAGAGAGAGAGAGAGAGAGAGAGAGAGCGAGAGAGATTGTCAGTCGCTATGCTGTTGTCCTTTTGTGGTGCATGTTTATAATTTTTCTGTGTTTGCGGCAGTGTGTGTGTGTGTGTGTGTGTGTGGGTGTGTTTTTGGTGGGTGGTGTGTGGGTGTGTGGTGTTGTGGCGACGCGCGCGCGCGATCGCTTGTTCGTCGCCTGCGTGTGTGTGTGTGTGTGTGGGTGTAGGTGGGGGTGTGGTGTGTGTGTGTGGTGTGTGCTGACTAATAACCCAATGGATCTCTCTATTTGAAGGCGATTACCTAAGGTATGTTATCTTGGTGGTTTTTTTTTCCTTTGAATCCCATTCAGCTTCAAGCTCTCTTCTCTCTCTTCTCTCTCTCCTCTCTCTCTCTCTCTCTTCTCTCTCCTCTCTCTCTCTCTCTTTCTTTGTTCCCCTCAATATAGAAAAAATCTTCTATCTATCTCTCTCTCTCTGTTCCCCCTAGATATATCTCTCTCTCTCTCGTTCCCTCGCTCTCTCTCCTCTCTCTCTCTCTCTCTTCCTATTTCTGTGTGTGTCTCTCTCCCTCCCTCTGGTCTCTCTTTCTCTCTCTTCCTCCTCTCCTCCTCCTCTCTCTCTTCTCTGCTTCCTTGCCACTCCCCTCCTCTTCCTCTCCTTCATTTCCCTCACCTCTCCCAGCCCTCTTTCCCTCCTTCTTTCTCCGTCCTCTCTTGCTCTTCCCTCTCTCCCAGTCTTTCTCTCCCCCTCCCTCTCTGTCCCAACAGACACCGCCACACGTTAGCCTACGCCAACACACCCAAATTCAGCTGAGCCATGTTTGTGTAACTTACAGGAAAGAAGGAAAAACAAACCCATGGCTAATCGGAAAAGCACAAGCATTCGTCAGGGCACGGGTAGAGCAGAGCTCTGAGCCACTGGCCTTGGATGGTCCCACCCGCTTTGCCCAAGCCGGGTAGCTAGGTAGGCTCAGTGTCTTGTAATGCCCGGTGTCCTGCTGGCTTTTGCTCTACGCTTCACTTCAACTAACCGTCTGCTGCTGACCTTAATTCACCAGTTGAACGACGTGCTGAGGGCATTGGTCACATTTGTATGAAGAAGAAGAAGAAGAAGAAGAAGGAGGAGGGGAGGTGGAGGAGGAGGAGAAGATGAGGAGGAGGAAAGAAAGGAGAAGGAGAATAAGAAGAAAGAGAAGAAGAAGAAGAAAGAAGAAGCACGAAGAAGAACGAGGAGGAGGAGGAGGCGGAGGGAGGAGGAGGATTATAAGAACACGAAAAAGATAAGAAGATGATCGATGTCAAGAAGAAGAAGGGAAGAAGTAGATGCGCACGCTCGCGTTCGTGTGTGGTTGTGTGTGTGGTGTGTGTGTTTGTGTGGTGTGTGTTGTGGTGTGTGTGTGTGTGTGTGTGTGTGTGTTGTTGGTTTTTGTGTTGGTGTGTGTGTCTGGTTTTTGTGTGTGGGTGTGTGTTGTGTGTGTCGGGGGCGAGAGAGGGGGACACCCAGAGAGAGAAGAAGAGAGAGAGGGCCCGAGAGAGAGAGAGAGAGAGAGAGAAGAGAGACGAGAAGAGAGAGAGATTTTTTGGGGGGGGGCTGTAATGTAGGGCGAGAAGGTTTAGTGTCTGAAATCCAAAATCGCTCATGTATTGCTTTTCATCTGGGCCGAGAAGGAAAAAGCATAAAGGGGAATATTGTGCTACCAAACACACCATGACATCCACGGTTCGCCTGATCTCGTGATGCTACAACACAACCAGTGACATCACGGCTGCTGCTCGCTTATCGTGAGCTACACCACCAGTGACAATCACGGCTCCTGACGTGATGGCTACACCCACCAGTTACATCAACGGCTCGTGAACGGCATTCTACACACACACAGTGACGGATTCACGGCTCGCTGATCGGATCTAACACACACCCTAACCAGTGTATATGGGCTCGCTGATCGTGATGCTACACCACCCCATTTCGACATCACAAGCTCGCTGATCGTGATCCAGATCACCCACCATTGACAATCATCGGCTCCTGAGTCGTGGGATGCTAACCACCACACCACACACACCACACACAC
>JADBJO010013458.1:25000-30398 GCA_016801955.1 Conus betulinus | reverse complement strand
CTCTCTCTCTCTTTTCTCCTATCTTCTAGAAACACCACACACACTCTCTCTCCTCTCTCTCTCTCTCTGTATCACCTCCCTCTCTCTCTCTCTTCTCTCTCTCTCTCTACTCTCGCACCTGTCACATACACACGACTCTCTTCTCTCTCTCTCTCTCTCTCTCTCTCTCTCTTCTCTCTGATCATTAGAAACTAATGTCACTTTCCTGCTGGTAAAAACAGTAGTAACGTTTTTTTTTAAAAGTGGAAAAACACAAAAAAAGAAAAACAAACCATCTCGGCATGCCTGTTGAATACGGTGTTCCACAAAGGTTCTGTCCTAGGTCCTTTATATATTTCAATTTGACATTAATGACACTTGACCTTAGTTTCTTCTTACGCAGGTGTTGCGAGTTATTCGCTGACGACACGAACTTAAAACACCAGTTAGCACCAATGCGTTCGCGCTCGAAGTTAAACAGCTCTTCGGGGGAGGAAAGAAAAATCTTTTAACCACTTCGCCCGAAGGTCTGGTTTCGAACCTAATAATAATTGTTGTCCACACACACACACACACACACACACAAACACACAACACACCACACACCACACACACACACACAACACACACACACACACGTACCCCCCCTCTCCCCTCACACACCCGACAACACACACACACCACACACAACACACTGTCTCTTTATTCTGTGTCTCCAAGTCACCACCGCGGTTCTCTCTCTTTGTGTCGCTCTTACAAATCCCTCCCTCTCTCCCACACTCTCTTCTTCCTAGTTAATATTGTGCATTCTACGTATTTTCTAAATTGCTAGGTATGAATTATTGTTATGAGTTTCTATGCAGTTTGGTTGAATGCCAATGGATTTCTTTCCACCGTATTTATTGTTTGAGGGGGCCTGGATGAAAAAAAAAAAAAAGCCACAGACATATGCTTGATGCCCTTATTCTTTCATCATTTTCAAAAAACAACATTCGTTCGTTCCGCGTTCGTGAGTTTCTCTCTATATCGCTCTCCCAAAATACTATGCTCTATCTGTTTCTGTCACACGAAAACACACACGACTCTCTCTCTCACTGAGCTCTCTCACTCCGCGGTCTCTTGTCCCTCTCTCTCTGCTCTCTCTCTCTCTCTCTCTCTCTCACACACACACACACACACACCCACACACACACAAACACACGCAACACACACACACCGTACCCCCCCCCTATCTCCCCTCACACAAACACACACAACACACACACACACACCACACACAACACACACACGCACACACGCACGCACCCAATTACATTCTCTCTATCTTCTCTCTCTCTCTCTCTCTCTCTCTCTCTGTCTCTGTCTCTGTCTCTCTCTGTCTCCCTCTCTTTCTCTCTCTCTCTCTCTCTCTCTCTCTCTCTCTCTCTCACATGGCCCACACTCTCACCAGCCTCGATCTCCCCTCCCCTCCCACTCCCCCCCCCCAGTTCGCCCCCACCCCCACCCTCGTCCCTCCCGTCCCATCCTTACCCCCACCCCCAGTTTACACCCGGACTAACAGGGTTGTACCCCCCTGGCTCCAATCTTGTAGCTTGTCTGCCCTGTCCGCTCTCAAAACACTTACCACGAGTGGAGGGGAGAGGGGGAAGGGGGAGGGGGTAGGAAGGAGGTGGGAGGGGGGGGGGGGGAGGAGAGAGACCACGAAGGGTCCAGAACGGTAGCCCCTACCGATAATCATCAGGTACACCACTTGTCGGAGGCCATCAAACCGCAGGGGACCGGTGTCACGTACCCACCCCCCCCCCCCCCCCCTCAAAAAAAAAAGGCAGAAAGGGGAAAAAAATAAATAAAGGAAGGAAAGAAGGAAGAAAGAAAGAAAGATGGAAGGAAAGAAAGAAAGGAAGGGAGAAAGAAAGGAAGGAAGGAAAAAGAAGGAAGACGAAAAAAGGAAAGGAAGGAAAAAGAAAGGGAGGAAGAAAGAAGGAAGGAAGGAAGGAAGCAAGCAGAAAGGAAAAAGAAAGAAAGAGAGGGAAGGAAAAAAAGAAGGGAAGGAGGAAGGAAAGAAAGACATAAAGGAAGATAGGCGGAAAGAAGAAAGAAAGGAAAAGAAAGGAAAGAAAGAAGGAAAAGAAAAGAAAGAAAGAAGGAAGGAAAAGAAAGGAAGGAGAAAGAAAGGAAAGGAAGAACGGTGGAAAGAAAGGAAAAAAAAAGAAAGGAAAGAAAGTAGAAAAGAAAAGGAAAGTAGAAAGAAGGAAAAGAAAGGAAAGAAAGAAAGGAAGAAAGAAAGGAAGAAAGAAAGAAGGAAAGAAAGGGAGAAAGAGGAAAAGAAAGGAAAGAAAGGAAGAAGGAAAAAAGAAAGAAAAAAAGAAGAAAGAAAAAGAAAAGAAAGAAAAAAGAAAAGAAAAAAAAAAAAAAAAAAAAACAAGAGGAAAACTTCGACCCCTCCCTTGCCCCACAAACTCTCCATCCCTTCTCCCCCTCCCACATCCCACCCCACTTCCCCAACCCACCCCTTCCCTCACCCATCTACCCACCTTCATCCTGCTCTCTGGTAAACGTCTCAGCTGCAGTGTTTTAATGTGCAACCATACCTTATTTATTTATCTATTTCTTTAGTTATTTACTTTACTACTTTAGTTAGTAAAGAAATTCATTTATTTCATTTACCTTTTTTTCATTTATTTTGTTAGTTAATATATATATGCAATTGTTTATTTATTTCTTTGCATACTTGTTTTATGTCTGTATTCGTTTAGTTGTTTGTTTATTTATTTATTGTATTGGTTCATTTATTTACTCATCAATTTTATGCGTATATCATTATTCCATCATTTATTTTTCTATTTATGTGTTTATTCATTCATCGAGATTTTCAATGGGCTTGGTTTTCTTAGGGGTGGTTCAGATAATCGAGACTAGTGGAGAGGGGGTGGGTGGGTGTGGGGAGTGGGGGTAGTGCGGTGGGTGTGGGTGGGGGTGTGGGGGTAGCGATGGGGGTAGTGATGGTAGTGCGTGTGAATGGGGGGTGGGGTGGGGTGGGGGTGTGGATGTGGGTAGTGATGGGGGTATGGGTGGGGGTGGTGGTGGGGGTGCGGGCATTGGAGGATGGGGGTGTGGATAAAAAAACCGAATTCACCGAACCGCTGGAAAAGAGTAAAGCTGTTTTCAGCATGCAAGTGCTCTCAGTCATGTCTTGAATACACACACTGGCTGATGGCCTCACACACACACACACACACACACACACACACACACACACACACACACACACACACACACACCACACACACGCACACACACTTACACTTGTTCCACAATGAAGACAATGACTCGACAAAGTTTCACAGAGAGAAGAAGAAAAGGGGGGGGGGGGGTGAGCACTTGAACAGCAGAAATGGAGGATAACAAAAGGGGCATCAAAAGAGTACATTTCAACCCTTTGGCTGCAACCTCCTGTCTTGAAGACAGCGGCATCGCTACCGCGTAGCCAGACACCGCTTTCGTTCTCAGACTGCGAATCATCAGTAGAAGTAACCAGCTTGCGTGCCCCCCCCCCCCCCCCCCCCCCCGCCCCCCCCCCCCCCGCCCCTCCATCTTCGCGATCAAACGAAACTATCATTCTGATCTACAATTCTCATCACCAAGGGACGAAATTCAAGACCCCACCGCCACCATCTCCCCCACTCCCCCCCCACCCACTACACCCCCAGTGCAGCCAGTGAAGGACAACACACACACACATACACACACACACACACACACACACACACACACACACACACACACACACACACACACACACACAAAGTTTCAGTGTCATCTTCATCCAGCAGGTGTCACGCACTGCCTGCGTACTTGTCCATACACGCTACCCCGCATCTGCTAAGCTGCGAGAGTAAAGTGCGCAGGGTTTGCAGCCGATGGATGTGCGCAGGATTTGCAGCCGGTGGATGGCGAGAGCAAAGTGCGCAGGGTTTGCAGCCGATGGATGTGCGCAGGGTTTGCAGCCGATGGATGGCGAGAGCAAAGTGCGCAGGGTTTGCAGCCGATGGATGTGCGCAGGGTTTGCAGCCGATGGATGCGCGCAGAGTTTGCAGCCGATGGATGTGCGCAGGGTTTGCAGCCGATAGGTGGACAGATATAAATGGATGAGGGGGGGAAAGCGTTCAAGGTAAGGATCGCAATGGACATGACCCGCCCAATGCCTGACCTGTGCGTTTGCCCGACGCGCTGCACTGGTCAGCCTCACAAGGAAGAGAGAACGTAAAAGAGAGTAATGCTAGAAAATGAACGCATTTAAATAAAAAAAACAACAAACGAATTGACAAAAGAGGAAATGAATAAGTAAGCAAATAAATGAATGTCTAACTAACTAAATAACTAACTAACTAACTAAATAAATGAATGAATGAATGAATGAATAGACAAATGAATGCATGAATGAATGAATGAATAAATAAGTGAGTTAGTTAGTTAGTTAGTTAGTTTGTTGTTTGTTGTTTGTTTGTTTGTTTGTTAGGTAGGTAGGTAGGTGGTAGGTAGGTAGGTAGGTAGGTAGGTAGTCTGAAAGTTGGTTGGTTGGTTGGTTGGTAGGTTGGTTGGTGGTTGTTGATTGATCGATTGATTTATTGATTGGTTTATGACTTAATTAACAAATAAATAAGTAAATAAATGGATGAATTGAACAAAATTGTAAAGGATTAAACAAATAAATGAGTAAGTAAATCAATATATCTTAGAAGAAATAATTTAAGGAACTAAAGATCAATTAACATGAAAGGAAATCTGAGGTTAAGCTCGTGGTTGAGGGCGGGGGGAAGGGGATATGAGGAAAGTGGACATGCGCCAATAATCTGAATTTAATGGTCAACTTGACTGTTCATGCGTTATTGTAGCTGGGTTTCTACAGCATAATGCTCTGTGACGTGGTAGTCACACACACACACACACACACACACACGCATGCACGCACACACACACACACACTTGCGTGCGCGCGCATACACTCACACACACGCGCGCGCGCGCCCCCGCGCACACTCACTCCTCACACACACACACACACACACACACACACACACATGAGCTCGCGCTCAGAGACACTCAGAGAGAGAGAGAGAGAGAGAGAGAGAGAGAAAGAGAGAGGGGAGAGGGGAAGCAGGAAGAGAGAGGAGGAAGAAAATAGAGAGACGGGAGGGGGGGGAGGGGCAGAGACAGAGACACGCAGAGAGAGAGAGAGAGAGAGAGAGAGAGAGCGGTGACGACTCAAAAGCATTTCGTTTGCCTGGTACAAAACTCCACGTTTTGGTCCGGGTGGGGAAAAAAAAGGAGGGGGAAGGAAATGAGATTCCTGGCCACCGCTGCCGTTAGCGGCACTTTACCCGAGAGCACTCGAACGCATCAAGGGGGCTCACTCTGG
>JADBJO010013458.1:10000-15000 GCA_016801955.1 Conus betulinus | reverse complement strand
CATTGTACTCCGGGTCACTTTCCTCACTGTCTTCTCCATCACCACTACCTACATCTACATCACTTTCATTTTCCAACTCTCTTTCAAACTTCACCACTTCACAATAATCTGATCTAACTCCTCTTGCAAGTAATCGATGATTTCATCATCATTTGTGGCAGACACAAAAGCAGCCATTGTGAAATTCAGTCAGTTTCATTCACAAAGTTACTCACTTTGTTCCCTTCCTTTTCTCAATGAAAATGCGTGGTTCCAGCACCCAAAAGATAGTTCCAAGACATGATTGGACCATGCCTGAGTCTTTCTAGTTACTGTCTGCGACTGTGCATGTGTTAAATGATGGTCAGTGTGTGTGATGAAAAATTAATATTGATGAATCCTAGTAGCTCCTGAAATAGAAACTACAGACGCCTGCCACTATTCCCAGTATGAGTACAAGAGGGTTTTAAAGTCATACACTACAAAGCATTCCAACAATCACCAGTATTCATAAATCAACTTGACATTTTTCACCTAGTACAGACATACTATTTTTTCTGATCAAAATATATCATTCAGTCATCATCCTAACAGATAGAATTGCAAACTGGCAAAAGTCAGATTGTACACAAAGAATAGTGGTCAGAGTGTTAACAAAGAATCTTAACCACACAGTGATAGCTTTTACCACATGGTGGCAAGCAAACTACTACAACAGAATAATCATTCATCATTTTGATAAATGTCGCCAAGTATCAGCATAAAGTCACACTGTTAAACCACATGGCATACATATAATCTATGTATAGATTCAAAATGTAGAGACATTATTTTCAACTTACATTTCTGGGAAAATCAGTGAAGCTTTTGACTTGGAGATAGAGCAGAGCAAGATAAGCATTCACTCTCTCTGGTTCTCCTTTCATCTTTTCATGTTTCACCTACAGCTGCTCTGAGGAACAGCGAGTGTGTGCAACACTAGGTGTCTTCTATTTGTATGCTAAACTGTCAAATCAAGTTTCTGATCTGGCTGACAGGGTGTCAATCAAGATGAGGAAAAAGGAGGGGGGAGGGTTTTTTCCTCCCTCCACTCACCATGGAGTGGCTAACATTTTACATCAGACAGAAGAGCGAATGCTAATTCACAAAGTGTGGTGGAAGAATGCATGTTAATTAGCCAAGTGCTGGTTAATACATTTGCATCATCCCCCAGCTGTGCACCAGGTATGAGATGGTCAGCATGCAAAAAGTGGACATGGGGGGGGGGGGGGTAGTAAAGAAGGAGGGAGGTGAGCAAGAAGAGGACCCCATGACATAATCTTTGTTCGGCAACAGAGGTTGCCAAGTCAGGCTGTCTGCAGGTTTCAAAGAGAGTTTCCAACCAGCAGCAGGGAGAGAGAGAGGGTGGGGTGGGGGTGGGAGAGAGACTGGCCACATTGTTACATAAACTCATTATGCAATACTTTTGCTACATAAGGTAGAGAGAGAGAGAGGGCGGGGGGGGGGGGGGGGGGGGGGGGGGGTGAGAGAGGAGAGTTGGCATAGATTAGAATGGAATAGATTTGAAATCTGTACTGCCATGTGCAAGATACAGGGGACAGAGGAAGGGGGGAGAATGGTCCTGTGTTAGTACAATTTGTACAAGACAGCGGCTGCTTGGGACTGATAAGGTGGACTTGTCAAGTGACTAGTCACAATTTTATTGCATTGTATTGTATTGTAGTGTAGTGTAGTGTAGTGTAGTGTAGTGTAGTGTAGTGTATGTGTGTATTAGTATTGTATTGTTGTGTGTGTGTGGTGGTTTTTTTTTTTTTTTTTCTACAAGCATCTTATAAAAAAAAAAAAAAAAAAAAAAAACATCAAGAGTACCGAGATGGCCATGTTAGATCTTTTCAGAGCATCAGATATGTTTGACCTGCCAGTTGAGAGTGTTCCTCTGTGATCCAAGGAAGCAACAGAACAGCCAGGTGTTGTCGCCAGCTGTCATGCGCTGTCTCAGGCCCCTGCAGCAGCAGACTGGCTGAAGATCTGGTCTCAGGTGAACGAGAATGGGCATCACCCTCAAACACCACCCCCATCCAACCCCCACTCCCCACCCCACTCGTCTCCCAGTACCTACTATATATGCTCTCGCACGCACGCATGAGTGCATGTGCACATGCACACACACATTACCATGCACACACACACACACACACACACACACACAACACACACACACACACACACACCACACACACACACACACACACACACACACACACACACCACATGCACGCATGCAGTCATGCACCCATGCACACATGCGCTCACACACACACACACACACACACACACAGAATGAGAAATGAGTGACACCACACACACACACACACACACACACACACACACACACACACACACACACACACACACACACTCGCCCTCTCATTCACACACCCACACACACATCTCTCTCTCTCTCTCTCTCTCTCTCTCTCTCTCTCTCTCTCTCTCACACACACACACACACACACACACACACACAGTCATGCATGCCTTGCTCTTTTAGTGGACGCCGCCCGCAAGCCCCCCCCCCCCCCCCCAGCTTCAGTCAGATGTGACCGGTGTTTATGGCTTAGTTTCCACCCTACCTCTTATATGACCTGGGATTTTTTCTTTTTAAAAAGAGATGTGATTTTGATTGGCGATGATGGGAAATTAGAAAGAAATAGATGTTTGCTTCATTCATATAGATGTGGACATTCTTCCTTTGGGCACTGAGTTTTTATGGGAGGTGAAAAAAAAATTGGAGAGAAACCAAATCAGACAGAGACAGACAGACACAGACAGACAGAGAGGCTGCCAAGACTCCAATGTTTTATTCATAATGGCCACAGCCCCTTAGAATTATAAATAATGTCGTAAACTGATGTTGGTATAATTATTATGCACTTGCTACTCTTCTTGGGACATACCCTATAAATCATGTGCAAACTGATATTGGTATGCTATATACTTATTACTCCTCTTGGATGCTGTATCTAAATAAGTAGCTAACTGTTTAACCATGAGAGAGAGAGAGAGAGAGAGAGAGAGAGAGAGAGAGAGAGAGAGAGAGAGAGAGAGAGAGCAGTGGAACTGGGGAGTGGAGGGGTGGGGATGAGGTGGTGGGGGGGGACAAAGAAAAAAGTGGGAAGGAGAGATGGGAAATGGAGGCTTTTACAAACTGTGAAAATGCATTTCTCTAAATGAACATAACATTATTTTCATTATTATCATTGTTATTATGAATACTGATATAGCGCCTATCCTTGGCTACAGACCAAGCTCTTTAGCGCTTTACAATCCACACTCGTTTACACCATGGGCTGCCTACCTGGGTAGTGCCGACTAAAGAGCTGCCAGCTGGAACTTCATTCAGTTGTTTTTCCTGTGTCATCCAGTCAATATCGTTCAATATCGTTCATTCAATTTCCTCACTTCCTTCATTCTTTCCATTTCTCATGCAGGGTGCATGCTATGTGTAACGTGTCATCCATACCAACGGCCAAACCGGCCTTCTTGTCCAGAAGTTAGTAACAGGATTTTACGTGTGTGCAAGATGTAGTGCGTGTGTTCACCCCACGAAACCTCGGTTTATAGTCCCAGTCAAAGCACTGTATGGGAAAAGGAGTCAGAACCAATGTTAATTCTGAGAGAAAAATCCCCCTGTACCGAAACAGCCTAGCGAAGATTTGAACCCGCAAACCCAGGATCATCAAGATCACGAATCCAGCGCTCTACCACTGAGCTATTCCAGCCCCCCAAATTCCGGTAATACTTGTTCGATCTGTTTTCCTGTTTGTTTTGACCATTAATCGTTCCAACGTTTGACAGACGGGAGGGTGTGCGATGGAATGCGATGTGTATATATATGGAGATGGGAGAGGGGGTAGGGGGAGGAGTCGAGGAAAGGAGGGGAGTGGGGGGGGGGGGGAGAAGGAAGTAAAGAGCCACTTAACGTTTCTTTTAATTAACTCCCTCAAGCTCAGAGCCTTTCAAAAGACTGGTTCCTCTGTGACCTCTGCAGGATTCGTGAATGGTCCGCAGATTCGTGAATGGTCTGCAGATTCGTGAATGGTCTGCAGATTCGTGGTCTGAGGATTCGTGAATGGTCTGCAGATTCGTGATCTGAGGATTCGTGAATGATTTGCGGGTCTGAGGATTTGTAGTTTGAGAATTCGTGAATGGTCTGCAGGTTCGTGGTCTGCGGATTCGTGAATATTGTGCGGATTCGTGAATGGTCTGCGGATTCGTGAATGGGGCTGAGGATTTGTGGTCTGAGGATTCGTGAATGGTCTGTGGTTTGTGGTCTGCGGGTTCGTGAATGGTCTGCGGATTTGTGGTCTGAGGATGAGTGAATGGACTTGAGGGGCGATAGGAAGTGAATGGGGAGGGGTGAGGAGTGCGAGGGGGGGGGGGGGGGGGATCGGCAAAGGGGCAGTCAGCGGTGGAGGATGGTGAGTATGTGTGTGGGGTAGGAGGGGCGGAGGAGGGTTGGGGGTCAATGTAGAGAGCATTCAGATTCAGATCACTGTGACGTGAATATCGCGATAGGTTATGGTGTTTTTTTTTTTCTGTTGTGGTGATTCTGACTTTTTTTTTATCCTGACAATACTGCGTATAGATTTAAAGTGTGTGTGATTATGTGTTGTGTGTGTGTGTGTGTGTGTGTATGTGTGTGCGTGCATGTGTGCGTGCGCGCGCGCGTATGTGTGTGTTTTGTGTGCATATGTGTCCATGTGTGTTTTGTGATGTGTGTGTGTGTGTGAGTGTGTTCGTGCCTGCGCGCGCGTGTGTGTGTATGTGTACATGCGTGTGTGTGTATGTGTACGAGTGTGCGCGCGCGCGGGCGTGTGTGTGTGTGTTTGTGTGTGTGTGTGTGTGTGCGCGCGCGCGTGCGTATTTATGTCTATAAGTGTTCTGATAATATGTGTATGTGAGTGCGTGCGTGCCTGCGCGCGCGCCTTTGTGTGTCTCTCTGCATGACCAGCAGTGTG
>JADBJO010013458.1:0-5000 GCA_016801955.1 Conus betulinus | reverse complement strand
CCTGGCGTTTGCTTTGAAGAAATTAAGAACTGATCTTGTTTTGTTGATTCGGGTAAATGGATGGCGTCCTAGAGAGATAGAGAGAGAGAGGAGAGAGAGAGAGAGAGAGAGAGAGAGAGAGAGAGAGAGAACAGACAGACCGACAGACAGACGAGAGAGGGGAGAGAAGAGAGAGAGAGCCAGAGAGAGAGACAGAGACAGAGAGAGAGACAGAGACGAGAGGAGGGTCACAGAGCCAGAAGGGTTGGGGGGAGAGTTTTGGGAGATGGTGGGGGGAGAGAAAGAGAGAAAAAGAGAGAAATGAGAGATGGAGGAGAGATTCAGTCAGACAGACACATAGACAGACAGACAGAATGACGGGCGGACGAACAGACAGACAGATAGACAGACAGACAGAGAAACAGATAGACAGAGAGAGACACAGAGAGCGACCATGAAGGGGGAGAGGGAATGGGAGGGAGGGAAAGAGAGAGAATGAGAGAAGGGGGGGGGGGGAGGGGGGAGAAACGGAGGAGAGGGAGGAGGGATGAGAGAGATAGAGGGAGACAGACGGATAAAGGGAGAGGAGGAGGGAGGAACGGAACGGAGGGGGGAAAAAAGTTGAGAGGAGGGAAAAGGAACGGAACGGAGAGAGAGGAGAGCAGATGAGAGAGAGAGAGCGAGAGAGAGAGACAGACGACAGACAGACAGACAGAGACATAGACAGAGAGACCAGAGAGAGAGAGAGAGAGTGACAGAGAGAGACAGAGACAGAGAGACAGACAGACAGACAGAGAGAGAGAGAGAGAGATAGAGAGAGAGAGACAGACAGACGAGAGAGAGACAGACAGACAGACAGACAGACAGACAGAACAGACAGAGACAGAGGGATAAAGGATAAGGGGGGAAGGTGAGGTCGGAGAACGAGAGAGAGAAGGAGCGAGAGAGAGAGAGAGACAGAGACAGAGACAGAGACAGAGGCAGAAAAAGGCAGACGGACGGACAGAAAGAGAGAGAGAGAGAGAGAGAGGAGAGAGAGAGAGAGGAGAGAGAGAGAGCCAGCCAGCCAGACAACAGCAGACAGACAGACAGCAGGCAGACAGACAGAGACGGAGACAGAGTTTTGTTTTGAAATGTGCATATGGAGGTTTTGCACACTCACCCGTATGGTAATTTGCTGTTGTGTGCACGTGCACACACAGATATGAGTTTTGTGTTGTGTGCACGTTGCACACCAGATATGATTTGTGTTGTGTGTACGTGCACACAAGATATGAGTTTATGTTGTGTGTTTCGTGCACACCAAATATGCGTTTGTGTTTGTGTGCACGTGCACACCAGATATGAGTTTGTGTTGTGTGCACCAGTGCACACCAGATATGATTTGTGTTGTGTTGCACGTGCACACCAGATATGAGTTTGTGTTGTTGTTTGCACGTGCACACCAGATATGAGTTTGTGTTTGTGTGCACGTGCACACCAGATATGAATTTGTGTTGTGTGTACGTGCACACCAGATATGAGTGTGTTGTGTGTAACTTGCACACCAGATATGAGTGTGTGTTGTGTGTTTTGTGCACACCAGGTATGAGTTTGTGTTGTGTGCACGTGCACACCAGATATGACTTAGTCGCAGTTTGCAACAAATCGAGTCTAGATTACTTTTTAACCACTGTAAAAGGACCGATATTGAAAGAATGTGTGTGTGTGTGTGTTGTGTGTGTGGTGTGCGCGCGCGCGCGCGCGCCCGCGCGTGTATGTGTGTGTGTGTGTGTGTGTGTGTGTGTGTTGTGTGTGTGTGTGTGTGTGTGTGTGCGTGCGTGCGTGCGTGTGTGTGTGTGCGTGTGTGTGTGTGTGTGTGTGTGTGTATGAGTGTGTGTGTGTGTGGTGTGTGTGTGTGTGGTGTGCGTGTGTGTGTGTGTGTGTGTGTGTGTGTGTGTGTGCGCCGCGCGCGCGTGGGCGCGCGCGTTCGTGCGTGCATATATGTGCGTGCACGTGCCTGCGTGCGTGTGTTTGTGTGCGTGCGTGCGTCCGTGAGTGCGTGCGTGTGTGTGTGTGTGTGTGTGTGTGTGTGTGGTGTGTGCGTGCGTGTGCGTGTGTGCGCGTGGGTGCCTGTGTGTGTGTGTGTGTGTGTGTGTGTGTGTGTGTGTGTGTGTGTGTGTGTGTGTGCGTGCACGCGCGCTTATGTGTGTGTGTGTTGTGTGTGTGTGTGTGTGTGTGTGTGTATGTGCGTGCGCGCGCGCGCATATGTATGTGTGTGTTGTTTGTGTGTGTGTGTGTGTGTGTGGTGTGTGACATCCCATCAGAACAGCCACAGGAGGCTCTTTCAACAGAGGCCACACATGAAAAAGAACATCCCATCAACACCCTGTCTCACTGCACACGGGGCCATTTGTTTGTGAGGTGTGAGAAGGGGCCACGTGATGGGATTTGGATGGGGGTGGGGGTGTGAAGCGGAGGTGGGGAGAGGGGGGGAGGGGCGGGGTCAGTGGATGTAGGAGAAAATGAGAGATGGGAAGGCGGAAGGGAAAAGCAGACACACAGACTGACAGACAGACAGACAGACAGACAGAGAGTGATGATGAGAGAGAGACAGACAGACAGATAGACAAGAAAGAGAGCGAAAGAGACAGAGACAGTTCAGACAGAGTAAAGACGAAACAAAGACAGACAGACAGATAGACAGACACACAGACAGATAGAGACAAGGACAGAGGGGATAGAAAAGACGGAAAGAGTAACGGAGAGACTGAACGTACGAACGAATTTTCTTATTAAAGGGACACCCACACACACACCCACGCACTGCCACGCCAGACGGCACGCACGCGACGCACGCACGGCGACCCCACAACACAATACCACCACAACGCCACGCACTCACGCTCACACACACACACACACACCACACACAGCACACACCCACACACACACCAGACACAGCCAACATCAAGTGGCAACGCTCACTGATGTTTTCAATTGGGAGTGATTGTAGTATTGCTAAGATTTGGAGTTCTTTTGGTTTTTTTATTCGAATGTATTCCCTGCGTTGTTGTAGTGTTGTTGTGTGTTTTTTGTTTGTGCGGGTGTGGTGGTTGTTTGGTGGTTGGTTGTTTTTGTTGTGGTTTGTGTTTTTTGTGTGGGGGGGGGTTTTTGTGTGGGAGTGTGAGGGAGGGGGATGGGGGAGAGGCGGAAGATGGGGGGGATAGAAGGTTTGCCAGGGACAGTAGCCGACAGACGTCCCAAGTTTAAGTGGACACTGAACGATAAAAAGAAATAGTCACCGACCACAGGACAAGACAAACTTCAGTGAGTTAGAATGCAGAACAGTGATAGAGAATGAAAGAAGAAGAAGAAGAAGGAGAAGAAGAAGAGACATAAGAAATATCAGAAGAATAAGAAGAAGAAGAAGGAAAAATAAGAATGGACCTGAGATAGAGATAGGAGAGAGAAGGAGAGAGAGAGAGAAGAAGGGGAGGGTATATGGGAAGTTGGGGGGGGAACGGGTCGAAGAAAAGGGAGAGAGATAAGAGAGAGATAGATAGACAAGAGAGACAGAGAGACATAGAGGATAAAAGGAGGTAGAGCTGGAGGAAGAGACCAAGATGGGGGGCGGGGATAAAGAAAAGAGTGAGGGTGAAGACAGTAGAGCGAGATGGATGGAGAAATGGTAAGGGGGGAGGAAGGAGGACGAGAAGGGAGAAGAAAGAGATAGGAAGGGAGAGGGGATCGAGCGAGCGAGAGAGAGGAGATAGAGAGAAGAGAGAGAGAGTGCAGGAGAAGAGGGGGGGAGAGAGAGGGAGAGACGGAGCAGAGAGAGAGGAGGGATAAAGGGGGGGAATACCATAATGAGGGAGAGAGAGAGTAGAGTGGGGGAGAGAGCTGTGTGAGGGAGGGAAGATAGAGAGTGAAGGTGAGTTGCAAAGATAATAGAGATGGTAGAGAGAGATAGAAAGAGAAGATGCATGAGATCTATTGTAGAGTATAGTTGGTTATAGCTATAAGGTAGCTAGGAAGTTATAGAGACTTAGAACCGGGTAGCTGGTAGAGTGATGAGATTGGGGGTCGTGGTTGTCAGAGAAAAAACAAGGTGGATGAATTATGCCGAGGTAGATAAAACTTAGTGCACCTGATAGTGAGTAGATTAAATAATATACAAAATAGTTATAGATAATAAACTTGATAGAAATCAGCAACGATATATCGATAGCAGAGAATATAGAGAGAGAGTGGGTTTTTGCTGCATCGACACCATAATACATAGGATGGACTGCATAGAAATATAGCTAAAAAAAAATTGAACAGGGAGAGAAGGAGCGAGAGAGATCGACAAAGACGAGACAGATAAGACACAGAGGGCTGTAGTACCAAGCATGCTAGCTTTATCGAGACAGAACAGACATACAGACATACCGCCAGACAGACAGACAGACCACATATACCAGACAACAGACAGACAGACAAAGAAATAAAACACGTATATATTTTCCGCCGACATTTTCTCAACACCACCCCCATAGGATAATTGAACAATAATAAACCACGTTATATAAATACATAAAACAAATAGTAAATAAAAAATATACAGAATAAAAGGACATAAAAAATAAATAATACAGAATAATAAATACATAATAAATGCAAAAATAGATAAGTAAAGAAAAAAAACATTAAACGAAAAGAAAAACCCGCCGGAAACCTCTTCCTGTTTTCAACTATTCCCTCCACCCCCCCCCCCCTTGCCCGCCCCCACTCCCCAAACCCCCTCCCCTGCAACATCAAAAAAAGAAAAAAGAAAAACAGAATTAAGAAAGAAGAAGAAGAAGAAGAAGAGAAGAATACGAAAAACCCACGGAAGAAGCTAGTGTGATGTGAAACGTGCAACAGAGAGCGGTTCCTGAGGAAAGCGGCAAGCCCCTTGGAATAGCCGGTGGGAGAAATTGCCCCCACAACATCATATCCACCCATTGTCAACTGAATCGGAAAATCAACATCCTGTTTAGGCCTACCCCGCGTCTCTC